>PVJN01014747.1:0-45887 GCA_004026805.1 Lasiurus borealis | reverse complement strand
GTGGCGCGGCCAAACGCGGCCCACCGCGGGGCGCGGAAGAGGAGCGGGCGCGAGCTGTGAGGAGAGCGGGAGGCGGCGAGGGAAGGGCGCGCCCACCATCCCTCCCGGCCACATCGACCCCGCCTATGCCGCCGGGCGAGGACCTGGGGTGAGTAACGCCCGCTGGGAAAGAAAGGGAGGGGACTGGGCGGGGTGAGGGCCGACCCGGGAGGTACTTACGCCCCCCCCCCCTGTCCCGGCCGCTCCCCCGACCTCTGACCTCGTGATCTCACTCTGGACCCTTGACGAACCCGACTGCATCTTTTCAAAATCTCGAACCCGGGCCAGTCTAGACCCGAGGACCTCCGGTCTGACCCCGCACCTAGCCAGATGCTAGCCTGGCGTCACTCTCCACCCCCGTTTTGTCACCCTGAACTTAGCCCTGACCCCAGAGGCCATCCAGTTGTTCCCAGGATCCTTGCCCTGACCCCAGGTCCGTGCCTGCCCCTGCTCTGTCTGTGAAGCTCATCTCGCTTTGGCTGGATCAGTCCCGTTTCTGTCCCGACGCTCGACCTGTCTGTTCCCTAAACTCTTATCCAGTCTCCGGAACCCCTTCCAGTCCTACCCTGTCCCTCTCACCCCAATCCGACCCGTGTGTGTGCGTATTCCTGACATCTGACTTCTGTACTTTCTCCCCACCCCGTGGTCCCTCTCCTGACTCCTGCTCGCCATCCTGGCTGCCCACCTTCAGACCATCCCTTTGTCTCCCGCCCTCTCCCTGCCCCCAAAGCTCTCCTGTTTCCCCCCGTCTTCTCGGGTCCCACGGTGGCCTCATGCCTGTCCTCATTCCACACCAGTCTCTTCCTGTTTCTTCCCTCCATCTTGCACCTGCCCCTTTTCCTGCCCCTTCCTTTCATCTGTTTGGCTGTGTCTCCCATCATGTCTTCTGATTACCGTTCCACACTGGCCCCGATCCCTGCTCTGCTCTTTTGTCCCCTACTTTTTGCTCTCTCACCCTCATCCTGAGCCTCACTCCATCCTCTCTCCCGGCCAGTATGCTGGCTCCTTCTCTGGCCAACCTCCTGACGTCCATCCTGCAATAACTGATTTTGTTCTGTTGCTTCCATTCCTTCCCGCCCTGTCCCTTCGCCCTTTCTCCACCCCAGACCCCTGTCTGCCCCTTTCCACACTCCCCTACCCTGTTCATCTCCCTCCTTCTTAACACCCCCTTCACAGTTCCTCTCAGCCAGAAGAAAAGGGGTCCGTCCCCTTACACCCTGCCCTGAGCTAGGAGGTCCCGCCGCTCCCGTTGTCTCTGAAGTTCATCCCAAACGCCTCTCTTAACATGAACAAGAACCGGCGGCGTTTGGGGCCTCGTGTGGCCGGAGTGGTTCTTGCATGTGATTCCCCACCCCCACCCAGTGATCTCACACGCGGCTTGCATTTCTCTCCCTGCCCTAGGAGGGCAGAGGACTGTTCCTCGGCTCCCCACCCTCCCTGAGTGAGGAAGAACACCCTGAATTATTCAGCACCTCTCCGGGAGCCTGGGAGGTCTGGGTCAGATTTCCAGCCTTCTTAGGTGGGGGCCTGCCCCATGGGGCCAAGTAAATATGTGCGGGTGGGAAACTCAAGGGTGTGTGTTATTCTTCTAGGTCATGTCACCCCCATTTCCTGATTTTGACCCCGGGTGCATGAGCCCTGCTTTCCTGGCCTGAACAAAAAAAAATCCGTTCCAGGCAGGGACTTGAAGGCTTGGCAGGGGTAGGATGGGACTGGGACTATCCGCCTTCTCTTAGCTGTAAGTGGATTCTGTGCTGAGTCCATCTAACCTCGGTGGGCAGGTCTTGGGGGGTCGATGGGTGTTCTACCACCCTCTTCATCAAGTGTTAGCATCAGACCCACCCAATAGCAACCATAACAGCAACAAGGTTCCTTTGCTGTAAGAATCTCCTTGATTCTGGGGACAGTCAGGGAGAATTTGGAGAGTGAGCAGGTAATGTCTTCATGTATGTTTTGTTCTGCATTCCTCATAGAGAGTAGTGAGAGTCTGAGGAGCGAGACACCATACCCATCTCATTTACCGAAAGCGGTCATCCAAGCCTGTTAGTAACAGCACAAGCATCCCTCGCTGTCCCGTTCTGTTTGGTACCTGAGTTTTGAGACAGAGAGGTTGGATAGTTCAGACAGGGAAAGACCCCCACGTTATCTGAAGGAATTTTGGTTGTGCAATAGATACTTTTAACCCATTATTAACTCCAATAGATTAAGTCTGAAAAGAATGAAGCAGCCAAGACCGGTTTGGCTCGGTAGATAGAGTGTCAGCCTGCGGACTGAAAGGTCCCGGGTTCAATTCCAGGCAAGGGCATGCGCCTTGGTTGTGGGCACATCCCCAGTAGGGGGCGTGCAGGAGGCGGCTGATCGATGTCTCTCTCTCATCGATGTCTCTAGCTCTCTGTCCCTTTACCTTCCTCTCTGTAAAAAATCAATAAAATATATATTAAAAATAAATAAATAAAAGAATGAAACATCCATTGAATTATCAGCTGTTAAAGTGTGTATACATTTTTTGGCACACCATGTATATATAGTGACTTTCTGCCAGCTCTTTTAAAAAATATATATATTTTATTGATTTCAGAAAGGAAGGGAGAGGAAGAAAGACAGAAACATCAATGATGAGAGAGAACCATTGACTGGCAGTCCCCAAACCCACCCACTGGGGATCAAGCCTGCAACCTAGGCATGTGTCCTGACCAGGAATCGAACCATGACCTCCTGGTTCATAGGTCCATGCTCAACCACTGAGCCATGCTGGCCAGGCTCTGCCAGCTCTTTCTCTTTGTCACACAGATCTGGTGGTGTGTTGCTAAATGTTTGCATTTTATATAGTGAGTAGAAAGAGTTCAGATAATGAGGAATATCAGCTCTAACTTGAAAACGTATTCATATCTTTTCATTTTCCTGGCAAGAATTGGGATACTATTGTCTAAATATATTTGTTTCCTGAATTTTTTTCCGTTGAGTAGGGAGAGGTTAGACAATGAAGGAAAACAGCTTTGTTTCAAATATGTCTGATTTGGCAAGAGGGAGGGATCCAAACTGAGTAGCAAGTAGGGAGGGTTGTATTTCTTTTGAAATACTTTGTTTTATTGATTTTTTCACAGAGAGGAAGGGAGAAGGATAGAGAGTTAGAAACATCGATGAGAGAGAGACATCGATCAGCTGCCTCCTGCACGCCCCCTACTGGGGATGTGCCCACAACCAGGATACATGCCCTTGACCGGAATCGAACCCGGGACCTTTCAGTCCACAGGCTGACACTCTATCCACTGAGCCAAACCGGTTTCAGATGGGCAGGGTTTTGATGCTGAGGGATACTAGCTCAGTCTCAGTAATTCACCTGATTATATTGAGTTCCTGAGTTCGGACAAATTATTGGAGGGAAAACAGCTGTTAGGCATTTATCAGGTGAGGCTGAGGGGTTATCAGCCCTATGAGATATATATGTTGATATATTTTGATTTCTGACTTTGGGTGGAGAGGAATACTTGTCATTGTGACAGCTGGTACATAGAGAGCACTTAGCTCGGGCCGGGCACTATCCTAAGCAAGCTTTTATACACACACACACACACACACACACACACACATGAATATATATATTTAGAGAGGATGAGAGAGGGATAGAGAATTAGAAACATCAGAGACATCGACCAGCCGCCTCCTGCACACCCCCTACTAGGGGATGTGCCTGCAACCAAGGCACATGCCCTTGATCGGAATCGAACCTGGGACCCTTCAGTCCACAGGCTGATGCTCTGTCCACTGAGCCAAACCGGTTTTGGCCCTAAGCAAGCTTTGAATGTATTATGAACTCAAGTCTTGTGCACAGCAACCCTCTTCCTCATCGCCCCCATTTTATTGATGGTAACACTGAGGCCCAGAGAGGTTAGGGGACTTGTCCAAGCAGTCGCACAGCCAGTTCGTGGCTGAGCTGGGTTGCACCCAGATCTCCACTTGTTACCCCTCCATGAGGCCACCTGAGGCTCAAGTTCTAATTGTCTCGGGGCTTAGAGGTTGGCCAGCTTCCAGGCTGTTAAAAGTTGTGTACCAGGACAATGATGTGTGTATGTGTGTGTGTGTGTGTGTGTGTGTGTGTGTGAGAGAGAGAGAGAGAGAGAGAGACGCTGTCCTGCCTGTCTGACTGACCCAAGAGGCCCACTTACCTTTTCTCTGCTCCTTACTCCTGCACCTTTGCGTGAGGTTATTGTTGTTACTGACAGTCCTTAATGACATGGTGCGAGTGACCTTGCGCTGTGAAATGCCTTTTAAAGTGTCTTTGACCTCTCTTGGCTCTGTAAGCGCCAGTTACTCCTTTTTCAGATGAAGAAAACTAAGTCTTTTTTCAAAAATATATTTTATTGACTTTTTTACAGACAGGAAGGGAGAGGGATAGAGAGTTAGAAACATTGATGAGAGAGACATCAATCAGCTGCCTCCTGCACGCCCCCCACTGGGGATGTGCCTGCAACCAAGGCACACGCCCCTGACCGGAATCGAACCTGGGACCCTTCAGTCCCTCAGACCGACACTCTATCCACTGAGCCAAACCGGTTTCGGCAAAACCTAAGTCTTGAGACGCCATCTGCCTTGGCAGCCAGATACCCCTGTCCCACTCATGTCTGACTCTATAAACATCCCTCTTCTCGACATCCTCGGTGTCCCACAGGAGACAGGGGCGGCCACGGCTGAGTGGCTGAGAGAACATTCCCTACCAATCTCCAGCTGCCCACCTATGGCTGCTGCCTCCCTCAGCCCCGGGCGGCCTGGGCTGGGGGCGGACGGGTAGGAAGGGGGAGATGAAATGGGCCTTTGTGTTCGGTGCCAGAAATCTCATTCCCAGGAAGAAAGGTGGTCAGGGTGGCAGGAGGCATGTACGTGGGGTGTTGTTGAACAGAGGGAACGCCTCCCCCGGCTTGGCCCACCTGCCAAGCAGGCAGGGAACTCGCCTGAAGCTGCCCTTTCATCTCCCCGGCATGGACGGCTGCAGGGGCCGGGGCTGGGCTGGGGCCCCGAGGTCATAGACAGATGGTCCCAGGAGGAATGCAGGAGGTGTGGTGCGTGCCGGTGCAGGCCCGGAGCCCAGGCCGCCGTGTGGGGGAAACTACATCTCAGGGACTCAGCCCTCCATTTCCTTGACTTGCCCAAGGGGGAAAATGAGGGGGGAGGCGGGGTGGACAGCACGAGTGTGAAGCAGCCTGAGTCCCCTTTCCCACTCCTCCCTTGCAGGAGTAACCTCTGTTGGCCTCTGACCCAGAACCCAGCCCCCCAAGATCTGAGGCGGCCCGCTCTCGTGCCTCTGTGATCAGAACCGGGCCTCATCACCTCTCCAAGCCCCCCACTTCCACATCGACAAGCTGGCTATGAGGAGCTGGGTCCGCACCGTCCACTCAGGATGCAGAAGGTGGGAGTGTCTTGAGGTCGGGTCTCTCCTTAGAAAAGTGAACCTCTCTCCCCAGCTGGGCCTGTGTTACTGCAGTGAGGGGAGGAATTGCTTTCAGGCCTTCCCATACCAATGCCTTGTGGGGTGCGGGGAGGGGAGAGGGAAGGGTAGGGGCCTCAGGAATGTGATGAAGACTGCCAAGAGACACACACACACTGATTTTCACTCCTCCGGGCCTCACCAGACCCTCATCCCCCAGCTCCCAGGTTCTACTCTGGGCGGAGCAGGATCTCATCTGGGAAACTGGGGAACCCCAGAGGCGGCTACCACCGCCATGATCCTGAGCCTTTCTCCCCCAGGTCTCTGCTGGGGGTGCGGGGTGAGGAGGAAGGGCTAGGCTCTCTTCCTGGCCGTGCTGGCCGCCCTGAGGGTACCTGACCCTGACATCGCCTCTAGCCTCGGTGGCAGGCAAGTAAGGGTTAAAAGGTAGGGGCCGGCCCAGTCCCTGGCCAGGTAGGCTGGGCCATTGCCTAGTGGGAGGCGGTCTAGACAGCTGCCACTGCACTCCCTGCTCACCGCCACTACCAGAGGGAGCCGGGCCTGGCGGGAGACGACAATTTTCTCAGGTACCTGAAGCCACCCCACAGTGCCTGGCCGGTGTTGGTGAGCGCCTGGGAACCTGGGCCCACAGGTGGGGGCGAGGAGGGTGCGGGGCGCGCTGATGTTTTCTGCGGGCCAGAGCTAGACCTGCGCAGGAGGGCAGCCAGGGAGGGCCCGAGTAGATGGTGAAAGCCCCAAATGTCCAATTTCCTCTCCTGGCATGAAGCTGATCCCTGGCAGGAAATGGAGGAAGGCAAGGGATCAGGGAGAAGGGACGCCAAGGTTCCCCCGACTTCCTCTTCCCCCTTCCTTCTCGGTGGGAAGAGCCTCTGCCCTCCCTTAACCTGGGGCCCAGCCTCTCGGGAAAGCCCAGAACCCGCCTCCCCCCCCCCTGCACCTCATCTGTTCACCCGGGGCAGGGGGCCCTGAGGAGCGTGTGCACAGTCCAGACGCCGAGAGTTTATTGGCTCCCATGGTGGCAGGATGTGGAAACGGGGGTCCCGCCGAAGGTGTTGGGGTGCCACCCAGGTGAGGTGTCTTGGTTGTAAACAGTCATTATAGCCAGGAATTTCTTGGTTGTGGTGTCAGAAGGGCAGACCTGAAAAACCTGCTGGGCCCGCCTCTGGGTGTGGGAGTGTTCTCTGCAACTCCCCTCCCGAAGCCCATCCGGGGACACCACAGGCCCACCGCTGGGGAGACCCCGGGGCTGGTGGGGGAGGATGCTGAGCAGGGGGCTGCTGGGATCCCCTTATCATCTCTGGGTGGGCACCTGGCAGCCCCGGGCCCCGAGGCCAATGTGCCCGGGGCAGACATGCAAGAGGCAGAGGTTTGGGAGTCAGGTGTGGGGGTGTGGGGCGTGGACCCTGTGTCTAGCCTGCGCAGTGACCCCATGACTCAAGCCTTAGCTATGTCCCCAAGGTCAAGCTGACAGGGCGGAGTCGGGGTTTCTTTCTGGACCCCATGTTGACTTCCAAGATGCCGTCACCTCCCAGGGAAGGACGGCCTGAGGCGGCTTCGAGGGAGATGCAGGACTAGTCCTGGCCCGTGAGACCACCTGGGAGGAGTGGAGGTTTCTGCGAGGGCGAAAGAAGGTTTGGGGGAGCCTGGGGAGGGTTCCCCAAACCCAAATGGAGGCTGGGTAGAAGGACCCCGAGGAGCCAAGGGGCAGGGGGGGGGCTGGGCTGGGGCCTCCAGGAAACCCCGCGGTGCCGAGCAGTGGCAGACCTCAGAGGATGGAGATCTGAGCGTCTGCGAAGTACACGCTGCCGCCTGGGTATGCGGAAGGGCGTTAGGTGGTGATCCCTGCCCCTGTGGTCGGAGACAGGGAACCACAGGAGGGGACAGAGCCTTCGGGGCGGGTGGCCACATCTCCAATGGATGGACGGGGCGGGGGCTGGACCCCAGCTTGCTCCGTCGCCCGGGTCTCCTCCACGCCCAGCCAGCATTGCATAACAAGCCGGTAGGTTCCAGGTAGACGGGGAGGGGACGTCTGTGACCTCCGGGGGCCCTCCCAGCTGCCTGCCACCGAGGTCAGGCCAGATGGTGGCAGGTGATGTCACCGGGCTGCCCAGCTGGGGACCGAGCAGGATATGGGAGGGAGGGAGCAAACTCCAGAGGAGGGAAGGAGAATAGGGCTGAGAGCCTGCCAAAGCAGGCCCTGTGGTCAGCGAGGGCAGCGTGGGCCAGAGAGAGGCGGGAGGAGTCAGCTTGTTATCTGTGGTTGTGGACTTCTCTGTTCAAAGTCCCAGCAGAGGGAAGTGTGAGGGACGCACTGGGGTGGGCAGAGGGGCTGGAGGGGCCCTCGGGCCAAGTGGACACTCTTCTCCCTGCCATTCCGAAGCTTCAGGATAGATTGGGACGATAGCGACCTACAGATCCAGGCTCAAGCCCTGGGCCAGCTGCCTCGTCACCCTTTTTTCATTTCATGTTGTATATATTTTGTATTTTTATTGATTCCAGAGAGGAAGGGAGAAGAAGAGATAGACAGAAACATCCATGATGAGAGAGAATCATGGATCGGCTGCCTCCTGCATGCCCTCTACTGGGGATCGAGCCCGAAACCCAGGCATGTGCCCTGGACTAGAATTGAACCTGGGACCCTTCAGTCCACAGAATGATGCTCTAGCCACTGAGCCAAACCAGCTAGAGCTCGTCATTTTGTCATCCACCCAGCAGAGTGCACAGAATCGCTCTGAGTGCCAGAGACACTGAGGAAAACAGGACAGACACATTCCCTGTCCTCCCGAATGTATAAGGGACAGTCTCTGGTTGGACAGCAGTTCTGAGGGGACGTAATGTGGGGGCCCAACTCTGGAAGTGACATTGAAGCCCCAGCTTGTGAGAACCAGGGTCCGGAGAAAGGTGAAAAGAGCATCTGAACAGCAGCCATAGCCTGGGCAAAGACCCCGAGGTCAGATCGGCTGTGACCTTATGAGGAATTGGGGTTGGAGTAGCTCTAGTGATGGAGAAGGTTGGACCAAAGGGGTGGCCTGAGCTCTGTCCTTAGCCAGAGGCACGTTTCTCTGTCTCTGTGTCTTCCTCTCCTTATCGCTAAACTGGGAGTGGTGGCCCGGTCCGTGTGGCTCAGTGGTTGACTGTCGATCTATGAACCAGGAGGTCATGGTTTGATTCCCAGCCAGGGCGCATGCCTGGGTTGTGGCTCCCTCCCCAGTGTGCGATGTGCAGGATTCTCTTTCATCATTGATTCTCTCTCATCATTGATGTTTTTATCTCTCTCCCCCCGTCTCCCTTCCTCTCTGAAATCAATAACAATATATTTTTTTAAATAAAATAAATAATAGCCGAGACCGGTTCGGCTCAGTGGATATAGAGCATCGGCCTGCGGACTGAAAGGTCCCGGGTTCGATTCCGGTCGGTGGCATGTACCTTGCTTGTGGGCACATCTCCAGTGTGGGGTGTGCAGGAGGCGGCTGATCGATGTCTCTCCTCGATGTTTCTGACTTTCTATCCCTCTCCCTTCCTCTCTGTAGAAAATCAATAAAAAATATATTAAAATAAATAAATATAAACTGGGGGTAGCGATAATTACAGAACAGCCATGATGGTGAAGATTAACGGTGGATATAAGGTAACCCTTCCAGGCGCTCAGGTGCTTGATGCGGTGCCCACTGTTGTTCTCGTTGGTTGAATCTGTGGCATTAATTCTCCCCTCCAGGTGAGAATCCTGACGGTGGCCCATGGGCCTCTGAGGAGGCCTCATAAGTCTGCCCAGCTCCCCACTTGCTGTGCTCCCACTCAATGGGAAGGGAACCAAGGTATGAGGGCCTGGGGGGGCAGATATTGACACAGATTCTGAGAGGGCAGGTCAAGCAGGAGATGGGATCAGGGTAGCTCTTCTTCCTGGTGGTGGGGGGGAGAGGAAGCTGGGTGAGGGATGACACATGTGCTTCCTTAATGATCCCCCTGTGTCACTGCCAGGCCTTATCTCACCATAAGCCACGGCCTCGGCCACTTGACGACGCCAGGATGGAAGTCAAAGGTCAGCTGATCACCTCTCCCACTTTCAATGCCTCAGGTCGGTATCCGGTTCTCCCTCCTGCTGCCTCCTCCCCCTGCTCTGAGTCACCACCCGCCCGCCCGCTTGGGAAGGGCTGGTCCCTGGCCAGACAGGATGCGGGATGCCCTGTCTGCCCCACTAATCTTCGCTCCCTGTGTGTCTAGCCTCCCTGTTTGGGGACGCCGCTCCCCAGGTGAAGTCCGAGCGTCTGAGGGGGCTGCTTGACCGGCAGCGGGCTCTCCAGGAGGCCCTGAGCCTGAAACTGCAGGAGCTACGCAAAGTGTGCCTCCAGGAGGCGGTGAGTGGCGGGGGCGGGAGGGGGTGGAGAATCCGGGGACCCCAGGAAGGCAGACTGGGGTGGCCATTGCTGAGCCATCTCTCTGAGCTACCAATTCCCTGTCACCCTCTAGCTCAGCTTAGATGTCTTAGAATCAGTGAACTATGTCCATGGGGGCCCAGCCCCCATCCACAAGGTGAAGGCCAATCAAATGCAAAACAATCGCTAGTTCCAAAATTTGGCAGTAAAACCTGACCTGACACCGGGTGATTTAAAGGGCTTATTCCCTCTTGGTGTGAATGTGCACGCAGTCTGCCCCACATCATAATGCAGGTCAGAGCACACAGCACCAGGCCCTGCAGGAGTGTTCTGTAATGCACAGGATATACACTGAGTGGCCAGATGATGGTGATCTCTGAACGCATAAGAATCTGGCCTCAATCTGGCCTCTCAGTGTGTATATATCTGTGTGTGTGTGTATATGGTGTGTGTGTGTATATATATATATATATATATATATATATATACATATATATGTTAGAGGCCCCGTGCATGAATTTGTGCATGGGTGGGGTCCGGCCAGCCTGGCCATGAGGAGGGGACATGGGCGGTTGGCTGGCCTGCCTGCTGGTCGAACTCCTGGTCAATGGGACTTAGCCTTTTATTCTATAGGATAGACACTGAGTGGCCAGATGATGATGATCTCTGAACACATAATAATCTGGCCACTCAGTGTGTATGTATGTGTGTGTGTGTATGTGTGTGTGTACATATATATACATATACATATATATATATATGTATATATATGAGGCCTGGTGCATGAATTTGGCCAGCCTGGCCATGAGGAGGGGACATGGGCGGTTGGCTGGCCTGCCTGCTGGTCGAACTCCTGGTCAACGGGACCATTTGCATATTAGCCTCTTATTATATAGGATATACACTGAGTGGCCAGATGATTATGCGTTCAGAAATCACAATCATCTGGCTACTCAGTGTAGACTGTGTGTCTTTTTTGTTGTTGTAGCTGTTGATGCTCACCACTGATTTTTTGAGAGAGTGAAAGGGAAGGAGGGGGGCGGAAGAGAGAGAGAGAGAGTAGGGGGAGAGAGAGAGAGAGATTGGTTGCTGGCCAGAGCCCAAGCTAGGGATCAAACCTGCAACCCAGGTACATGCCCTTAACCGGGAATTGAACCCTAGACCCTTTAGTGTGTGGGACAGCGCTCTAATCACTGAGCCCCTGGCCAGCGCTAGACTGTGTGTCTTCATGAAAACCCAGAAATTCTGGATTCCCAAGCAAGTCTCCCTGCCTCCTGTGCCCACTGCCTGGGATTTGGGTCAAGGGGTGAGAGTCCAGGTTGCCCACTTGCCTGGTAGAGAATTGGGAGGAGGAAGAGAAATAACAGGCAAGTGATGCTGAGCAGGACTGGGCTCCTAGTAGGGCATCTGTAGTTTCCGGAGTCCTGACTGCTTTGCCCCCTCCCCCCACTACTAACCCGTGATAGTCTCTGACCCCTGCTGCCTGCCCCCTCAGGAGCTAACTGGCCAGCTGCCCCCTGAGTGCCCGCTGGAGCCTGGCGAACGGCCGCAGTTGGTCCGACGGCGGCCCCCTGCAGCCCGAGCCTACCCGCCACCACCCCCCAATCCAGTGCATCATGCCTTGTGCCCCGCTGAGGTGAGCAGATGGCCAGGGAGGGCAGGCTGGGGCTGAGACAGACACAGAGGAGGCGGAGGCTGGACCGGGAATAGGGTTACATCCAGGGGAAGGAGAGGCTAGAATGAAAAGGGCCAGGCCCTCCAGGGGGCGGGTGGGCTCCTGGTCTGAGAGAGGATGCTGGTCCCCCCTTGTGGGGAAGAGCCTCTTCGCCTTTGGAAGATGAATAGGCCCAGACGCTAATCAAGACAGACTGTCCCTGCCCCAGGGAATAAGCTCCACCCCCAGGAAGAACAGGCCCCGCCTCCAGGGTAGATGGGCTCTGCTGCCGCCGCGGCCTGCTTCCTGCGCTTGGCATTTTGCGACCTTTGGTTGTCCCCACCATCCCGGTGGGCCCCGCAGGAGATGGCCCTCGAGGCTTTGGAGCGCGAGGTGTCGGTGCAGCAGCAGATCGCGGCCGCCGCCCGCCGCCTGGCCTTGGCCCCGGAGCTGAGCGCCGAGCAGCGGCGGCGCCGGCGCCAGGTGCAGGCAGACGCTCTCCGGAGGCTGCATGAGCTGGAGGAGCAGCTCGCGGACCACCGGGCCCGCCTCGGTCTCCCCGTGCTCCCGCTGTCCACGGGGGCAGTCATCACAGCCCAGGGCGTCTGCCTGGGCGCCCGCCTCGCTCAGTTCAGCCAAGGTGAGCCGGGCTGGGGCCCCTGCCCAGGGAAAGCCGGGGAACGGGCATTGGCCAGCGGTGGGGTGTGTGTGTGTCTGGGGGTGGGTGGGGAGAACTTACTCATAGGCCCCAGGAAAGTTTGGAGCCGGGGTGGTCTGGGATTTAGGTAAAGGTGGATTCTGGGGGAGACTGGCCAGTGGAATAAGGGGGTGGCATTGATGGGCTGGGTCTCTCCCTTCTCGCCTGTAGAGGATGTGGTTCTCCACTCAGAGAGCAGCTCCCTCTCAGAGTCTGGGGCCAGCCACGAGAATGGTAAGGACCCTCTCACCCAAACCCAGCACCCTTTCATGTTCAGCTCCGCCCCTTCCTCTCCGGCTTCTCCTTAGCCACGCCCCCTCTTCCCTGGCGGCCTGCTCAGCCCCGCCCCGACCTCTTAAGCCCCTCCTGCCTCCCTAGCCCCTGCCCCTTGCTTTATACGCAATCTATCTGGCTCCTCTAATTGAATTGTCCCCCACTTTCTTTCTTCTACCCAGAGGATCCCCGGAGCTGCTTCCCTCTGGCGGAGCGCCCCTCGCCGCCCAAGACCTGGGACCAGCTGCGGGCAGTATCTGGGGGCAGCCCTGAGCGGCGAACCCCATGGAAGCCACCCCAGGCAGATCTTTACGGCGACCTGAAGAGCCGAAGGAACTCCGTGGCCAGCCCCACCAGGTGAGGATGAACTCCCACCTCCCTCCTTTCCCCGTGAGCGGGGAGTAGTAGGGTCCTGAGCCTGGGCTGGCAGGAGCGCCTGCTGGCGGGAACAGTCTCTAATGGGAACCCCTCCCCGCGCTTGCCCGTCTCTGTCCAGCCCCACACGCTCGCTGCCCAGGAGTGCCTCCAGTTTTGAGGGGCGAAGTGTACCTGCCACACCTGTCCTCACCCGGGGCGCTGGCCCCCAGCTCTGCAAGTAAGGAGGCTTGGGGGCGGGTTTGCATTGGCTTACGTGGGAGAGCATTCCCAAAGGGTGTGGGACATGAGAGGCTGGGCTTTGAAAGGTGAATAGGAGTTGGTTGGTAGAGAAGGGGGTGCCGAAACCGGTGTGGCTCAGTGGATAGAGCGTCGGCCTGCGGACTGAAAGGTACCGGGTTCAATTCCTGTCAGGGGCATGTGCCTTGGTTGTGGGCACATCCCCAGTGAGGGGCATGCAGGAGGCAGCTGATCGATGTCTCTCTGTCATCGATGTTTCTGACTTTCTATCCCTCTCCCGCCCTTTCTGTAAAAAAAAAATCAATAAAATATATTTTAAAAAGAAGAAGAAGAAGGGTGTGAGGATTTGAGGGTAGAGACCCCAGCGATTATGAATGGGGTTTTCTATGTATTTTGGACAAGTCATTTCCTGCTTGGAGTATTGTTCAGTGGATTGAGCATCGTCCTATGCACCAGGAGATCACTGGTTCGATTCCCAGCCAGGACACATGCCCGGGTTTCCGGTCTCGAGCCCCCAGTAGGGGGCGTACAGGAGGCAGTCGATCAATGTTTGTCTCTCTCCCTCTCCCTTCCTCTCTCTACAATCAATTTAAAAAAACATATCATTTTCCATCGCTGAATCTTGGTCTCCTCACTTGTGAAATGGGAATAATAATATCTGTCTTTGATGTGGGCATACTAAGTTCTGTGAACTTGTGCTGAGGACTGAGTGTCTGCTAGGGACCAGTGCATTGCCTGGTGGCAACGCATTTCATCACCACAAGATCTCTATGAGGAAGTGCTATTGTTATTCCCATTCTGTAGATGAGGAAACCCAGGCACAGAGAGGCTAGGTGACTTGTTAGCAAACCACAGGCCTGGTATTTTTTCTTTTTCTTTTTTTAAAATATATTTTTATTGATTATTTACAGAGAGGGAGGGAGAAGGATAGAGAGTTTAGAAACACCAATGAGAGAGAAACATGGATCAGCCGCCTCCTGCACGCCCCCTACTGGGAATGTGCCTGCAACCAAGGTACATGCCCTTGACCGGAATCCAACCTAGGACCCTTCAGTCCCCAGGCCAACAAGGCCTGGTATTTCAACCCCAAATTTGACTCTAGAGTCCGTGCTTTTAACCACTGTCCTCCAGTGCTTCTTAAGTACCCTGCGCCGGCTTTTCTCGGGCTGTGAACAAAGCCGAGTCCGGGTGCTCATGGTACTCGCAGGTGGTGACGGTGGCTAGCGGGCTGATAGTTTCCGGTGGTTCACGCATCTGGGGGCGTGGAGAACAGAGGATTTGGGAAGGGCCTTGAAGTTGAGGCCTGAGGATTAGTACCTTATTGTGGAGGAAGTGGGGAGCCATGAGGATCGCCTTAGCAAGGGGTGCTGGTCAGATGTGCTCAGAAGAACCCTCATCTGGTTGTTCCCCCGCCTGCATTTCCTCTCTAGCCCTGCACTGGCATCTTCCTTGGAGCCAAAAGCCCTGGGCCCCCACTACTTTTTTTTTAATTGATTTTTTACAGAGAGGAGGGGAGAGGAATAGACAGCTAGAAACATCGATGAGAGAGAAACATTGATCTGCTGCCTCCTGCACACTCCCTACTGGGGATGTGGCCCCAACCAAGGTAAGTGCCCTTGACCGGAATCGAATCTGGGACCTTTCAGTCCGCAGGCTGACGCTCTATCCACGGAGCCAAACTGGTTTCGGCCCCCATATGTTTTTAATTCCTATACCTTCATTCTGGGACAGAACCTCTTCTGCCCTTTACATGCCTCTACTGCACACCTTTATACACAATTTCCAGTCCACAGTCCGCTTGGGGGATGGAGAATGGATGGCTCAGAGGGAAGCATGATACAGACCTAGGCGCTCAGCTCATCTGCCTGTCTGACCTTCCTCCCATCCGCCCCCCCCCTCTGCTCCCCCAGACCTGAAGGCCTCCATTCACGCCAGTGGTCTGGCAGCCAAGACTCCCAGATGGGCTTCCCCCGCGTGGACCCGGCCTCGGACCACCGCGCCTCGCTCTTCGCAGCTCGCACCCGCCGCAGCAACAGCTCGGAGGCCCTGCTAGTGGACCGGGCAGCCGCGGGGGGAGCTGGTTCCCCACCTGTGCCTCTGGCTCCCCCTGCCCCTGGCCCCCCGGTCTGCAAGAGCAGCGAGGTGCTGTATGAGCGCCCCCAACCCGTCCCTGCCTTCTCTTCCCGCACCGCTGGCCCCCCAGATCCTCCCCGGGCTGCCCGGCCCAGCTCAGCTGCCCCTGCCTCCCGGGGGGGCCCCCGGCTCCCCGCTGTGTGCGGGGACTTCCTGTTGGACTACTCCCTGGACCGGGGCCTGCCCCAGGGCTTTGGCGGGCCAGGCTGGGGGGAGCTGCTCCCCGCAGCTGAGGTCCCAGGACCCTTCTCCCGCCGGGAGGGGCTGCTCGCCATGTTCCCAGGCCCCCCACCCGTGTACGCCGCGGACGGCAGCAGCGTCCTCCTCCGCAGTAAGGACCCCCACGCCCGGGCCGCCCGCGCCAAGCCCTGCGGCCTGCCCCTGGATGCCGCCGAGGGTCCGGAGGTGCATCCGAACCCCCTGCTGTGGATGCCCCCCGCCGCCCGTCTCCCTCCAGCTGGCGAGCGCAGTGGCCACAAGAACCTTGCCCTGGAGGGGCTCCGGGACTGGTACATCCGCAACTCGGGACTGGCCCCGGGGCCCCAGCGCCGGCCCGTGCTGGCCCACGTGGGCCCCCAACACCCGCACTTCCTCCACACCCGCTGCTATGAGGTGGGCCAGGCGCTGTACGGGCCCCCCAGCCAGGCGCCCCTCCCGCATTCGAGGAGTTTCACGGCGCCCCCTGTCTCCGGCAGGTATGGGGGGTGCTTTTACTGAGGGGTCGGGGGTCTCTTCGGGGAGAGGGCCAAGGTGTCCGGGCTCAGGGTGGTGAGCGCCAATGACTCGGACCCTGAGTGCCAGCTTCGGCCTCAGCCCACGGGCTCTGGGCCCTGCCTGACTCGCATTCCTCCTGGGGTCTCGGTGGAGGGGTATCTCGGGCTGGGAACCTTGCCAAGCTCTAGATCAGCGGTTCTCAACCTGTGGGTCGCGACCCCTTTGGGGTTGAACGACCCTTTCACAGGGGTCGCCTAAGACCATTGGAAAATGCAGATATTTACATCACGATGCATCACAGTAGCAACATTTCATGGTTGGGGGTCACCACCCCATGAGGAACTGTATGCAAGGGTCGCGGCCTTAGGAGGGTTGAGAACCACTGGTCTAGAAGAATGTTCATAGTGAGCAAGCAGTGCATGGCGGTCAGCTGAACATGGGCCCCGGAACCAGGGTGCTGGGAGGAAGGCACATCCGGGGCCCTGGCCTTCCTCTTCCTCTCTTAACCACGCCCCCTGCTTGCGAGCCTCCAGGTGCTGTCCTGTGCTTCTCCGCCTCTTTAACGAGCCTCTTTTCCTCTCTCTCTGTGTCTCGTTCGTCTTTTCTTCTCCTCTGCCTTTCCTCCCTGTCCTCCGGATTCCTGCCGCCCCTTCCAAAGATACTACGCGGACTTCCTGTACCCCCCGGAGCTGAGCGCTCGTTTAAGTGACCTGACGCTAGAGGGGGAGCAGTCCTCCAGTTCTGACCCTCAGACCCCGGGCACCCTGGTCTGACCCCCTCTGAGACGCTCCCTGTTGGCCTGGGCACAGCTCCAGTCCGGGAGCACTTGCTGACCTCACTGAGCCCTGGGGTACGGTTGCTCTTAGTCCTGGGCAGGGGGGCGCCAACCTGATCTTCCAAGGCCCTCCCCCTGCTCCCTGTGGACCCAGGAAGGCGTCTGACACCCCGATTCTCGTCTCCGACTGTGCTGAGAACTGGGGGGGGCCCTCAGCCAGCTTCAAAGTGGAGGACGGTGTACATGGGGCTCCAAGCCCCTTCCTCCATTTGTTTACAGTTGTGATTTAGGTTCTCGCTGTCTGTCCCCGACACTAGGCGTTTTCTAAAAGGGAAACTGTGATCTTGTCTGCTGGGGCGCATTCCTGTCCCATGCCCAGCCTGTTCCGTTCAGGAACCCCGAACCCCGCCCATGAAATGGACCATAGAGTCACATGGCCCTGTTTGGGGCAGCCAGGGCCTCTGGTGTGAACAGAACTCTGCCCTCCCCCACCAGGGTAGTTCTTGGGGAGGTGAGCTCTCTGCCCATATTTGGGGGGGGGTGAGTTCATCTTCCCGCCCCAGGGGTGCAGGAAGGAACCCCAGTTCCTGTCTGTCTGTGCCCGCTTCCTCTGCCCCCCCCAGGGTGGCAGCCTCTCCCCTGCCTGGGGGCTCCACAGGAGGGACCAAGGACAGAACCCCCAGGTGTGCCACATCCTGGGATGCTTCGGTGGTGGAACCTGGCACCGGCTAGATCGCTGCCAGTGAAATCCTCAGGTGACGCCTGGCCACACACAGGCTGCGTCACATCTTCCTTGACTTTCCTTCCGCCCACCACTTTGTCCACAAATCCACACACGCTGTGTTTTCTATGATACCTGTCTGTGACTTTCTGGAGCCGGGGGTCCCCACACCCCCTTGACCTGGTGTTGCAACTTTTCTTTTTGTATCCACCGATCTGGGCCCCAGACACTCCCCACACTGGAAGAGGATTTTTAGAATAAATGTGTAAACCGAACCCATGTGTTGCTCTTAACCACCCGCCCCCCCGCCTTGCCTTGGGGCCCACACCCATAGTTAAGACCAGATATGTTTTTATAATACCATGTTATGAAAAATAGAACACCATGGAAACAGCCTGTGATCATTGTCATCTGCTTTGGCTTGACTGGTTTTGGGGCCTGCCTGTGGTCAGATTGCTAGCCACCCCTGAACAAGAGCCCTTAGTAACCCAAACAAAAAGGGGGAGCATTCATGCCCTCAACGACCTGTGTGTTCATGCCAGAGACTAACAAGTTCCTGGAAGGAGAGCTCACCCCCTCAGCCCACATACGTGCCAGGGACTGACCCTGTCATAATCTGGTGGCATTGAAAAGCAGAGGCCACTAGGATAGGCCCACTGGCTTGAGCGATGTAACAGTTTTTATTGTTGCAACAACACTGATATATATGCCCCATTCCAGGTCAGTGCTACCCCCACCCCAAGGTCCTCACCACTGTGGAACTTGTGTATGTGTGTGTGTTGGGGGAAGAGGGGGATGAGGGGCAGAATCCTTAAGCCGAGCTGAAGGGAGGCAAATGGGCCTGGTGAGTGTTGGGGTTACTGGGGACCAAGGGTTCAAAAGGATCAGGAGACCTGACTTCTACCCAGAGGGCGACTGAGAACACTTTGGTCCCGGGGGGTCAGGATCTGGCCATGCCTTGTTCTGGGTGCAAAGCTAGGGTGTGGTCTGGAAAAGTCTTGATCTAGAACTCAAGACTGGAGAATGTCTCAGTCCCACACCCCAGCTTTGGGACCGAGCATGGGAGACAAGTGGGCCCCAGATTAGGTTTGCGGGAACCGGAATTTGATATTGACCATGGATACCCTGATTTCTAAGCCCCACTTTCTGGGCTTGACGTGAGTGGCTCTCTGGCTTGACGTGAGTGGCTCTGTGCCCCAAGTTCCCCTAGGCAATGGGGACTGGGTGTGAGGGATACCCCTGTTTTGGATCTAGGGGTGGGGTGCGGGGGGAGCATGACAGATGCCCTGCTTTTTGAACTGGGCAAGGGGCTCCTATTTTAAGGGGCTGGGAAAAGGCTCTAAATCCCCGGTTGTGGGTTGGCGCTGGGATTCTCCAGGTCTTGGGGTGCAGAGCCCAAGGCCCTAGGATCCAGCCTCCTGCTCTTGTCCCAGCGCTTCGAGGAGCAGCCCCATTGGTGTGCGCTTGAGACCGATGCTCTCAATCTTGTTCTCGATCTTGTTCTTGAGGTTGCGCAGGCGCAGCGAGGCGTGCACCAGGATCACTGTGGGCAATACCAAAAGGAGTGTGTGTGTGTATGTGGGGGGGGGGGGTCAGTGGACTAGGACATCAGCCTTTGGCCAATGGGGGCCCACAGAGGAGAACTGGAGTAGTCAGGCCAATAGAGTGGCCAGCGGACAGGGCACCTTTGATCCTGAAACTGTGGCTGAGGAACACTCTGTACCAGGTTTGCGGCCTGGGGTTGGGGGGGCGGTAACCCAGACTTGGCTGGTGGAAGGCACTTAAAACACCAGGCGGCCAGGAAGAGTGGTATTAAGGGTCATTTCCCAAAGAGGAGAACATAGCCAAGGAAGGTGCTTTGTAAAGGGGTGTGGTCACGCCCGCTGAGTCTCCCAGCCCCCCCTCCTCCCCCAAGAACCAGGGCAGGGCCGGCCTGGCGCCCCGCGCACGCGCTGGCCGGGTTCCCGGGGATCTCCGGGATGGGGAGACTCACGGAGCACGGGCCCGGCAATGCTGAGCAGGAAGGTGCAGGCGCCGCCCACCGCCCAGAGGACCAGGAGGCCGGCGGCCAGCACTGCGGCCAGGCAGGCGGCGGGGTGACTGCGGCGGCAGCGGCGCACGGCTGCGCGGCTCTCCGCAGCCCACACCAGCGCCCCGAGGGCCACCGCCACTACCAGCGCGCTCAGGAGCGTGTGCAGCGGGCGCATGTACCTGCGGGGACAATAGAACTGAGCTAGTCAGCCAGTCGGGAGGGGGCCGCCCGGCCTCCAAGCCTCCCGGACCACCGTGCACCAGATTCCTGGCGCTCAGAGCGGACCCCGCAAGCCGGAGCGATGCTCTGGCCAGCCCTGCCTGCAAGCCCACCCTCCAGGACTTCCGACTCCCAGAAGCCCTGCACCCTCTCTTTTCAATCCCACAGCCCCATCCTTTTGAGCGCCAGGCGCTCCCATCCAGATAGGCTCCTTCCTTCTGTCCCTCCAGCCCTGAACCCCATCCTGCCCCCAAACCTACCCCTGAAACACAACCGTTGCAGATTTTTCCAGGCCTCCATGCCCACACATTTCTCCCTTCCCAGGCCCTGGGTCCTAACGGACCCTCTTCCAGGATTTGGGTCCTACTCTCATCTTATCTCCCCACCCAAGTCCCTCCTCCGGGCTCTCCAACCCGGTCTGGCCTCAGGCCTTCAGCCCCTGGATCCTCCCTCGTGGCCCACGTTCCCCACCAAGTCCCTGCTCCTCCAGGGACCCCTGTCCCTGCCCTAAGGCCTCCAGCCTCATCACTCACAGAGCCCCGCCATCCCAGACACACTCACGTCCCACTTTCAAGTCCTCCTTATCTTCAGATCCACCTTCCGGGCGTTTCCCCTTCAGTGCCACATTCTCCATCCTCCCCAAGTCTTCCTTCCAGGCCCACTAACGGCTAGGCTGTCACCAGCCCCAGGGCCTCCTTATAAACGGTCCCACTCCCTCCAAGTCCCCCCTCCCCAAGCCCTCAGGCTTCCTACCTCTGCTGAATTTGCCCTTCCGCGCCTTGCAGCCACCCCACCCCAGGTGACCCTTCCCACTTCTAAGAACCCCGCGGGCCCACCCTCCACGCCCTGCAGGCGTCCCCGGCCAACTGGCGCCTCCCTCCCACCCTCCCTCCCTCCCTCACCCAGCCAGGGCAAGACCGAAGCCGAAGCAGACAAGGTAGTTGGTTTGGTAGTAGAGGAGGTTGTTGATGACACGGTGGCACCATCGCTGCGGGTCGCATGGATCCGGGGCCGCCAGACGCGCCGACCCCAAAACGAAGTCATCCAGGGTGCGGAGCGGTGGCAGCCGCACCTCCGACATCCTGCTAGTCGATGTAGCTGGACCAGCCAGGAGAGCAGCCGAACTACAACACCCGTTACACCCCGCGCCACCGCGGCGGACACCGGGAAATGGAGTCTGGGCGGGGCTTCTGCTGCCCTATCCACCCAGGTGGACGGCGCAGGCGCAAAACACGTGACCGGAAATGCAAGCGCCCAAACCGGAACTGCCGTGAAACTAAACATAGGCAGCGTAGCGTGGCATTCCCATCCATTCCCAGATGGGGGCGCCAAGGGGCCCTGTTCTGGGAGGCGCCGGCAGCACAACCGTAGCCAGACATCCAGACTAAGCAGGGATGAGGGCAAGGACTGTCAGAAGGACCGGAGCGGGATCCCACCTCCTTCCTGTCCAAGTAGGTCACACCTTTCCTGGACACTACTGCAGTGCCTTTCAGCCTCCTCTCCTCCAGGCCCCACCCCCGAGGTCCAGCCATAAATACTATTAATTTTTATTCAAATTCATCATATCAGTGATTGGCTCTTTCTGGGAAAATTAATTTATCCCCACAGGTTGGATTAGGGCACTTCCTCTGCGGACCTAGTACTCTTCTCCAGCTTGAGAACCCCAGGGCATCTGCTGCCCCTCTGGGTCTCTGGCTTGGCCCTGTGGGCACGCAGTCCTTAAGGACACCATCAAGAAGTACTTGGGAGAAACGAGCTGTTTAGGCATTGCTCTGAGGAGTGGCAAGTGTGCACCTGCCCCATTAGTGCTTGCTGGCTGGTGGCTTTTAGCACTCCCACTCCCATAAATGCTTTGCACTTTGCCACTGCGGGTCCCTAGCACAACCCACGGGGTCCTTAAAAGTCATCATCATCACAGATGTCAAGGTACACATCGAAAGCCTCTCTGTTGCAGTTTCCATCAGGAGTGAAGACATATTTGTGGAAGGTCCCATCTACACAGATGGCTGGAGGGAGGGGGGAGGGGAAGATCAGTAAAAAAGTTAGAGGCTGCCAACGCCACACACTTGAATACAGGCACCCCAAGGCTTACAAATCTCCTTCCAGGCTTTTGCCCGCATGCCACTCCCCTCATGGCTAATGGAGGTGAACCACCCATTCTAGCCTCTTTAGGCTTCCTATTCCTGACAATGCTTTCAGCTCCAACCTGCAGGCCTTTGCCCATGCAGTACCCCCGGTCAAGGGTTCGTCCCACTTACCAATGACAGAGTTGACATTCTTTGAAGTGTTGCGACCGAAGGCGCAGATGCAGGCCGACTCAGCAGGCACCGTGAAGCTCGCCAGGCTCCACTGAGAGTCCACGTATTGTCCAATCATAGGCCCGACTTTGCCCACTCGAGCTAGCCTGCAGGCAGTACTGACTAAGCCCAGGTATGGTACATGGGCAGGGGGATGGGTACATGGCAGGGTGGGGTCGGGGGGAGGGGATACTCACGCAGAGCGGCGGTTGAGGCGGGTATCCTTGAGGGCAAAGATATGGACCGTGCCCTTATCACTGGAAGCGCACAGGAAGGAGGAGTCATGGCTGAAGTTGATGCTGGAAGATAAACCAGCAATTATGCCAACCTGGCACATGGCATGGAGTTGCTGGCCCACCATGCGTACCCGGCGCTCACCAGTAGAGGGTGGCAGGGTCAGTGCCTCGGCGTAGTTCCACCAGTTTTTCCTTGGACTGTGTGTCAAAAAGGCGAATAAGGGTGCCCTTCTGGGAGGCCGAGGCCACTACGGTGCCTGGCTGGTTCAGGGACACACAGGCCACGTCGCTCTGATGTGCGTTGATGGTAAATGGCGCCGATGAAGTGCCTGGCTTTGTGCTGGCCAGGTCCTACAATGGGAAGGAGCAGTTTGTGCTTGGGGTGGTATGGAAGGGAGGGTCCCCGAGTCTACAGGGAGAACTAGTCTACCCACCTACTCACTGCTGCCCACTGGACAACTCACCACAAGCTGCAGACTCCCGCACTTGTGTCCTGGGAACACTAGCAGCTGTTTCTCCAGGCTGGGGCAGAGGTCACAGAGCCCTAGGGTGTGAGGAGGAAGGAGGGGGAGGGGCTGGTGAAGGGGAGGCAGTGGCCAGGCAGGGTCTCAGAATGGACAGAGCTGGATAAGGGCTGGATGCCACCCTTCCATGATACATGTTACCTATAGATCCCTCAGGGTGCCAAAATCTGTGTGGCTCAGTGGATAGAGCTTCGGCCTGCGGACCAAAAGGTCCCAGGTTCGATTCCGGTCAAGGGCATGTACCTTGGTTGCAGGCACATCCCCAGTAGGGGGAGTGCAGGAGGTGGCTGACCGATGTCTCTCTCTCATTGATGTTTCTAACTCTCCCTCTCCCTTCCTCTCGGTAAAAAAATCAATCAAATATATTTTTTAAAAAAAGAACCCTCAGGGTGCTGTCCTCAGCGGTGATCCCCACCAGATGCCCTTCTTTCCTATGCAGCTGTGGCGGCCCCAGGAGGCCTAGGGATCCCTGACCCACCCACCTACGTGCCTACTAGGCATGTGTGCTCTGCCATCTGGAGCACATGAGTGGGGCAGGGCTAAGGGATGGAAAGATGAATAGATGGGGAGTACAGGGGTTGGCAACAAAAGGGGGTTTACAGCTGCATTGTGACATTCTTTGGAGGAATCCTGTCTCTTGTAATTATCAGAACTTGCAGGTCTTTTCTCATCTGAACAACTGTAAACCTACTTTTGCCCACCCCTGTATGTACATCCCAGGCCATCTGAGTATCTCTGTGCAAAGACTCCCCATGACTCTCTCTCCCCCCCCCTGCTTCTACCTCTGTGTACCCCTCCCATGTCCTCTTCATTTCTTCCCCTCCACCTCATCCCCTGCCCCTGCCCTTACTCCTGCATATCTGGGTCTTCTTACCCTTTGGGTTGTCCCGGGTGTCGAACTCAAACAGCTTCCGGGGATTGTCAGGGAAGGAGTACACATAGATGCGGTTCCTCAGCACAATCACAATTCTGTAGGCATCACGTAACAACACAACAGCCATGAGGGGAGGGCAGATGTTCAGGCAGAGCTAACCCTCTCACCTGCCATGGGGACCTCCTACCTCCCCCACACCCAGTCCTCCTCAGGCTCACTTGTCATGGCGCATGCGCACAGCCAGCACTGCCTTGGTGAAGGTGAACTCCAGCACCAGCTTGTCCTTGGAGTCCTTGCCCTCCCGGGCATCATCCCAGATCAGCACTGCTGGGAAGGTGTGGGCGCATTGTGGGGGCCAAGGTTTAAGCTGAGGGACAGCCCTGCTGATACAAAACCCACCCCACCCCCCATGGGACTTCCACCCACTTATTTAACCTCTCACTAACATACAACGTGAGCCTCACACAGCATGAGAACTGTTACACCCATTCACAAATGAGGAAACGGAGGCTTGAAGGGATTGAGTATTCACTCAAGGACCTCACAGCTCATCAGCAAGCAAGCAGGGACTTAATACTGTCACTATTTCTGCCTCCAGCGTCCTAGTCCCTAGAGTCCCTAACTTGCCTAGGGCAAGTCTCTTGCTATGTCCCAATGGGATCAACAAACAAAAATCTTTAAAATAAGATGGCACTTGAGACTCAAGGCAAGTGAGCACTGGGGAGACAGTTTCAAGATATTCAGACCTAGCCTGACCAGTGTGGCTCAGCACTGACTCAGAAACCAAGAGGTCACCAATTCGATTCCCAGTCGGGACACATGCCCGGGTTGTGAGCTCAATCACCAGTAGGGGGCATGCGGGAGGCAGCCAATCAATGATGTTTCTCTCTCATTGATGTTTCTATCTATCCCTCTTCTTTCCTCTAAAAATAAATAAAAACATATACATAAAAATTACGTTAAAACCTATTGGTTAGATAGGTCATTCAATCTCTCCGGTCCTCAGTTTCTTCATCTGTAGAAATGGGATATTGATACTTCCTACCATAAAGAGTTACAGTGAGGGTTAAATGAGTTAATACACATAAAGAACACTACCAGGCTCACAACAGATATCCTATACATAAAGACATGGTGTACAGGAGACGTTCAATTAATGTTTGTTAAATTAAGACACAACATCAAGCTTCTTAAAGCTAGAAGAGTCACGACTTCTAAGCTGTAGGCCTCACTGTTAGACTTTCAGGTGCTCTGACATCTTCATCTTCCAGTGCCTTGGGGTTCCTGCAGGGGGCCATGATTCCAGGGAATCTGGGCCAAGGGCAGATGACATAAGGGCACTTACCTGAGATCTCTGAGAACTTGGGACTGCTACCACCGCCCACCAGGGCCAGCAGGTTGGATCGGTACAGCATTTCCACCAGGCCCATGCTGCCCACCTGCTCATGGTCTGGACAAGGACCACCAGGGTGTCAGCAAGGGTGAAAGCTAATGCCCGGCCCAGCCCTTCTACCCACTGCCTCTTCCCCACCGATGGCTCACCCAGGTGCCCCTTCTCCATCAAGGGCTCCACGTTGTAGATGCGCACGCCGGTCTCCATGGCACAGCAAAAGCAGCCTGGGGAATAGGAGGAATCCATGTGGGAAGCTAGGACAGGATGCTTAACACCCACCCCTAACCATTCTATCCCTCCCCCCCCCCCGCCCACAGGGTTACAGGTACGAGTCTCTCACTTTGGTCTTGGTTGAAACGCAGGCTGGTCACCCCTCGAAGTGGTTGCTGAGTCATGATTCAGGATTACTTCCCTGGACAACAAATGGGGATAGGGTTGGAAAGAGTCCTGGGGTCTGCCCTCCAAGTCCTAGGACTCCTTCCCCTAATTGATTTTTCTTCTTTCTCCTCCCACTCTGCTACCAACTAACCACAGCATGACTGCAAAGAAGACAAAAACAGGGCAGAGAGTCCTGGGGTCCTCACTCTTAAACTCCCAAGACCCCAAACAGCATGGCCACGAACCTCTCCCATTTGGCTCCCCTGACCTAGACCCTTTACCTCCTTCTTATTCCCCAGCCCTCACAAGCTTCTTGTCAGAAAGGAATAAGAAAGTAATTTCGCCGAAACCAGTTTGGCTTAGTGGATAGAGCGTCGGCCTGCGGGCTGAAGGGTCCCGGGTTCGAGTCCCGTCAAGGGCATGTAACCTGGTTGCGGGAACATCCCCAGTAGGGGGCGTGCAGGAGGCGGCTGATCGATGTCTCTCTCTCTCATCGATGTTTCTAGCTCTCTATCCCTCTCCCCTCCTCTCTGTAAAAAATCAATTAAAAATATATTAAAAAAATATATATATATATTTAAAAAAAAAGTAACTTCGCTAGTGATATCACCTCTCTATACCCAGGCAATCCTGGCCCCAATACCCAACATGGCCTGGAATCAACCCTCCCCCCCACTTCCCATCTTCACACCTGAACCTAGCACCCAACTCCACATGTCAACAAATGAGGAGAGGGGGCTAGAACATCCATCTCTTCTTGCACCTCCATGACCCGGGCCCGAGACCAAGTATGTTTGGTCAACTGTCCGGAATCCCTGCAACCCATTCTAACTCTCTACAGTGTCCTCACATCTTCCCTCCTCACAGGCTTCCCCCAACTCCTCAGGATCCCAGCCGACCTCCGGATGAACCCTTCTCATGCCATGCTAACTCCCTCCCACCAGGACCAGCCTGGATGTTCCCCTAGATCCCCTTATGCCCTAAAGATCCCCACCTCAGAAACCCCTATCACCCCAAGCCTCCTACCCCTGGAGGACAGCTTCTTCCATGTGCTCTACTGTCCATGACTCCAACATGGATTGGCTTGGACCTACCCCCAGGGATCCTATACCCCTATGCGTTGTGGACAAAAACGGGGGGCTCTACAGAAAGTAACCCCACTGGGTGATCTGATTATATAGTCCTAACTGGGCAAGTCATGGTGGGTAGTCACATCACAGGCACATAACCTCTGTAGTAAAAGGCTTATCTTGGTCTTAAGCAAGCCCAGTCCATTGTTTCTGCTAATTTAGGATAACATACATGCCTTTGAAATTCCACCTTTCAGTCCCTCCCTCCTTCTAATCTGATCTCCACCTTGCTTTCTCGAACCTTCATGTAATCTTCCTTATGTGCTTGCCTTAATCTCAAATGCACTTAAGAAACTGCAACTTATTCTCCAAAACATTTGAAACCCGTGTCCTGGCAATTGCAATCAGCTTTGGCTTAAATAAAACTAAAAATTCAACAGGTCTGAAAGTTTCAGACGTTTCTTCCGGTGACACATTCCTCCTCCAGATCCCTTATCCTCTCCCCATGATCCTGCCCCAGAGCACCTCTACCCCCTTAAGACCATTGTCCAGGACACACCTCCCAAAACCCGTACTTAGGATAACTCACGCTCCCAACTCCTGCCCCGGACTTCCTTAAGTTTCCCATCCTAGAGCTCCCACACACCCTTCAAACCCTGATCTCCCCAGGAACTTTGCCCAGGCATACCCTGCTCCATCCTCCAAGAGCCCACACCCCCTTTCTTGCCCGGTACCATCTCACTCCCCAAAGACCGATTCTTTTGACAGCCGCACCTTCCAGGATCACACTTTTTTCCGACCTCCCATTCCAAAGATCCGAACCACCCGAGAACCTTGCCCGGGGATGCCACCCACAATGACCCCCCCTCCCCAACATTTCTTCATGTCCATGATGCACTCACACTCCTTCCGACACCAGCACCCATTCAAGATCGCTGTCCTAGATCCTTTCAACCACCTGGCTCAAAAGGCCTCCCAGCCCCACCCCCCAAACTCCGATCAGTTCTGGAGTGACGTGCCAGCTCCCCGCCACCTGTACTGACCTGACCTCCGCTCCCGCCTCCCGATCCTTAGGCCCGGGTCTGGGTGCCGCCCGCGGCACAGCTTTCTGACCTCCAGGGCCTTGACACCCGGTTCTCTTGTTTACATCAGGTCTCACTTCCGGGGGAGGGAGCCTGGCACCGGAAGTGACACATCCTGCCTGGAAGGTGAGGCCACCGCCGGTTTTTGGGGTTTTGGAGCGACGCGAATGAAACCTGCGTTCTTCTAGGAGGGCGCAGAGAGTGGGGGAAGCTTCGCGTGGTCATGAGTGTTTGAAGGAAATGAAGTGGGGGGTGAGGGAGCCTTCCCCTGGCCAAGCGGGAAAGGGCCGAGGATTTCCCACTTGGAGAGCTAGAGTTAACTTTCTGGGCAAACGAGACTCGGACCTCCGAGGTGGGCTAGAGTGGCCGCGCTCTGTGTATACCTTGTTCTCCCAGACTCCTAGAGAGAAGACAGGGTGGGAACCCTCGGGCGGAGGCGGGCATTATCCACCCTTGGCTGTGAGAAACCTGGGGTGGGATTCTCCCACCCAGCTCTTTGTTTACAAAATGAAAATGGTGTTTGGCCTTCCCCAGGTAGCTCAGTTGGTTAGAGCGTCCTCCCATTACACTAAGGTTACGGGTTCAGTCCCGGTTCAGGGCACATAGGAGAATCAACCAACGAGTGTATACATAAGTGGAACAACAAGTCAATGTGTCTGTCTGTCTCTTTCAAAAGTTATATATAGTGGACATCTGTTTTATTTATCCTTTTAAGTTGATTCATGGCATTCCATGGAATAAATGTGTTCAGCTGTTCCCCTACTGGTAGCCAGATGCTTTCATGTACTGTGTTGTCGACATCCATGGAGGGCTCCATGGCTATACTCCTCAACAAAGCCAGTCTTCTAGCCTTCTTCATGCTACATTTCTTCATGTCCCAGATCATATTTAACTTAACTCAGTTTGGCTTCTGACACTCCCACATCTCAACCAGATCACCGATGAGTAATAATCCTGCCAAAGCAGCATTTACCTCCTGATTCTCTCCTGTGATTGCCCAGCGCATTCCACAGTCTCTTGTTCTCAACTCTCTTGGGTTTCTCCGACATCTCTGGCTAATCATCTTTATCCAATTTCCAAATATTATTAGAGTATCCTTGGGATGATCTTGGCTCCCTTAAATTTGTAGACAATATTGTCTCCTTAAGTGACTTCATCTTGTATCACAGCCTTAATTACTGCAATTTTTTGGGGAGATCCACTAATTTAGGCATCTATGTTTGAGATGCCTTGAGACATCCATGTAAACACGTCAAAGAGGCCATAGCATATATGAATCTACTGTTCAGGAGAGGTCTGGAATAGAGGCCTAAATTAGTGGATCTCCCCCCAAAAATGGCAATAATTAAGGCTCTGACTGAAGATGAAGTCACTTAAGGAGACAATATTGTCTACAAAATTAAGGGAGCCAGGATTATCTCAAGACCTCTCCTGAACTGTAGGCTCATATATGTTATGGCCTGTTTGGCATGTTTACATGGATGTCTCAAGGCATCTCAAATGTAGACCATCCAAAGAGATCTCTGGAATTTCCCTGGCGCAAATACCCTCCTGTCTCTGTCATCTCAACCAATGGCAAGAGCCTTGAAAACTATGCTTAGTGAAAGAAGCCAGCCAAAAGGACCGCTTGCATATTGTATGACTCCCATTTGTAGGAAGTGTGCAGAAAAGGCAAATTCATAGAGACAAAAAGTAGATTAGTGGTTCCCTGGGGCTGAGGTAGGAGGGGGGAGAAAAGGGCAATGATTGAAAAGAGGTATGGGGTTTCTTTGAGGATTGAAAGGGATTACATGGTGACCTGACAAGCTCAGGGGAGGCCTGTATGGCAGGCTTACAAACTCAGAGACCTAAAGTCACCACAAAGGATGGTCTGAAATTAAACGCAATTATGGTGGGTAGTTACATTCTAGGCCAGTATCTTCACTGACGTGGTCAGCCTTTATCAGAACTGAGCCTATCTGCCTTTTCGCATCTATGATAACATATGTAACTTGTAACTTCCCTTTTTCTGGAGCCTCTGGGGCATAACCCAAGGTGGTGGGCTCCAGGACAGATGCCACAAATTGCTTCATTATCCTGTTAATTGTTCCTGCACCCACCTGAGCATGGGTCCATCATTTTACTTTTATCCAATCCCAGGGGCTCTCCTCTCTCTCCGCCCCCCCTCGCTTTGTTTTATCCCACCTCCTTAATCTATCACCAATGAATTTCATGTCACCCACCTCTGTCCCTCCTTTGACGGCAATGTATAAATACAAATGTAACCCCATTCTCCGGACCATTATCTCAATTCTTTGAGGTTCTAGCCTTCATCAAGCTACATTACTTTATGTCCCAGAATGGTTCCTGCTGCTAGAAGAAGGAGGTCTATTTAAAAGGCTTCTGCAGTCAACTGAAGTGTCAGCGTGTGGCAGGAATGTCTTGCTCAGTTCTCAGGGTTAGACTATGTGGCTGAGGGTGAGGGGGAAGCTGCATGATTGCACATTGGTGCTCACTGAGGAAAGGCATGCTGTTACACCGGCTGGTGTTTCAGTAAAGAAAAAAATAGTACAAACAAAACCAGAAAGAAACAGCCTATGTCCACAGTTTGGCTCAAATAAACTCACAAAAATTCTTTACCGGTTTCAATGTTTGTTTCTAATGTTAACAGGGTTATGAAAGTGTCCTAAAACTGACTGTAGTGATGTTTGTATAACTCTGTAAATATACTAAAAAAAAAAACATTTAATTGTACACTTTTTTTTAAAGATTTCTTATTGGTTTCAGAAAGGAAGGGAGAGGGAGAGAGAGAGAGAGAGAGAAATCTCAATGATGATTCCGGTCAAGGGCATGTACCTTGGTTGTGGGTACATATCCAGTAGGGAGTGTGCGGGAGGCAGCTGATCGATGTTTCTCTGTCATCGATGTTTCTAACTCTATCCCTCTCCCTTCCTCTCTGTAAAAAAATCAATGGAGAATATTTTTTAAAAAATCTCAATGATGAAAGAGAATCACTGATCAGCTGCCTCCTGCATGCCCCACACTGGGGATAAAGTCTGCAACCCATGCCTTGACCATGAATCATACCGGGGTTCATTGGTAATGCTCAACCACTGAGCAACACTGGCTAGGCTCATGTACTTTTAATTGTCATGAAATACACATTACATAAAATTGACCATCTTAACTACTTTTAAGTGTATAGTTCAGTAGTGTTAAGGATATTTATCAGCTACATTGTTCTACTTCCAGTCTCCAGAACTTCATCTTGCAAAACTCTGTATCCATTAAACAACTCCCGTTTCCCTTTCCCCTGACTCCTGGCAACCATCATTCTACTTTACATTTTTGTTCTTTTGTTTCTTTCTGGTTTTGTTTGTACTATTTTTTTCTTTAAACACCAGCCGGCGTAACAGCATGCCTTTCCTCAATGAGCACCAATGTGCAATTATGTAGCTTCCCCCTCACCTTCAGCCACATAGTCTAACCCTGAGAACTGAGCAAGACTTTCCTGCCACACGCTGACCCTTCAGTTGACTGCAGAAGCCTTTTAAATGGACCCTCTAGCCCTAAACCGGTTGGGCTGGGTGGATAGAGTGCCGGCCTGCAGACTGAAGGGTTCCAGGTTTGATTCCGGTCAAGGGCATGTACCTTGGTTGTGGGCACACCCCTACATTTTCCCCTTTTTTAAAATTTTGTATACTAGAGGCCCTGTGCACGAAATTCATGTGTGGGTGGGTCCTTATTCCTGGCCAGTGGTCATCTACCGGCTGGACCTGCTGGCAGGGGAGAGGAACCGCGGGAGGTTGGCCTGCTCTGGGATATTGGCTGTGGGAGCGCACTGACCACCAGGGGGCAGCTCCTGCGTTGAGCATCTGCCCCCTGGTGGTCAATGTGCTGCATAGTGACCCGTCATTGCAGTTCTGGTCGATTAGGCCAGTGATCCGCAGTTTGCCACTCTGTTGACTAATGTTTGCCAACCACTGACCTAGACTCTTGATTCCAATTATTACAGGCTGTTGTTCCTTATGATTAAGCCCCTATCCCAGTGGTCAGCAAACTCATTAGTCAACAGAGCAGCAAACTGCGGCTCGCAAGCTGCATGTGGCTCTCGAGCTGCAGTTTGCTGACCACTGGCATAGGCTTTTATATATATAGGTGCCACACTTCACTTATTCACTGATAGACACTGGATTGCTTCCATCTTTTGGCTCTTGTGAATAATGCTGTTATGAGCATGGGTGTGCAAAATCAATTTTTCTGGCTATATATCCAGAAGTGGAATTGATGGATTGCATAGTAATTCTATGTTTTTTTTTTAAATTTTTTGGGAAATGCCATACTATTTTCCATAACAGCTGCACCATTTTATATTCCAACCAATAGTTCATAAAGGTTCCAATTTCTCACAACCTCCCCAACACTTCTCTTTCTTAAAATAGAGACCCAGATAATTGTCACCTGTATGGCAGTTCTTGAAACACTTCCTCTTACAGAACTCATCATTGTTTGACCAGGTCAAACTTTGACCTGATTCAGAACTGTTTGCATAGCCATTTCAAAACAGTTGGTGGTCATTGTTTAACTCCACAGTTGCCTGCAGTTGTGATAAGAGTTAGAACAAACAAGAGGTTAACCAATAAACATGAAAGTAAGCCGAGACCGGTTTGGCTTGGTGAGTAGAGCATCGGCCTGTGGACTGAAGGGTCTCGGATTCGATTCCAGTCAGGGGCATGTACCTTGGTTGTGGGCACGTCCCCAGTAGGGGGCGTACAGGAGGCAGCTGATCGATGTTTCTAACTCTCTCCCTCTCTGTAAAAAAAACAATAACATATTTTTAAAAAAACTGAGAAGGGCTCTGTCTCAGGTAGAATTTGGTTGCTCCAGATAACTGGATTCTCAAAAAGGTTATTGTCAAAGAATCCTCAAACTCTAGAATCCCAACCCTTCCCCTGGATTAAAAATACAACCACGCCTGGAATCCCAGGAGTGGTGCATGCACTCACAATCACTGGAGATAGGTGAACGAGGAGTAGGGTTTGTGCCTGCTATCTCCCTAACAAGCCTGTTTGGCCAACCTTGAAAACAGAGGAGTTCTGGAATTAGGGAATGACAGAAGTCAGTCCGTGCAGGTGTACTTCACGTTGGGGTTATTATCTATTGGAAGGTTTCATAATCATCTCTTACCTTAGGAGGACATGGCTATTCTTTCTTTTTATTAATTTTTATACATATCTCCCCATTGCCCCCCTCCCTCCCAGGCATACCCCAAACCCCCCAGTGTCTGTGATCATTGGTTATGCTTATGTGCATGCATACAAGTCCTTTGATCACTTATTTACCTCACCTAACTTTAATCTTTCTGCTGTAATTTCTTATTGTGGCTCTAAAAAAGCAGTCTGCCTCTGCTTGGCAGTGGGGAAAGCAACTTATCTTTACTATCCTGCTCTAGGGGTGTTTGAAGTTCTCTAGCACTGTGCCACATTCTGATCCATCAGGACCTTTTACCGGTGGCCTAGATCTAACTCAAATCCTACTTATTCCCTCTATGACTTAGTGACTGGGGACGATTTAGAAACAATTGTGCCACCCTGGCTGGGTAGCTCAGTTGGTTAGAGTTATCCTGATAGGCCAAGGTTTTGGGTTTCATTCCTGCTCAGGGCACATATAAGAATCAATGAATGCATAAATACATGGAGTAACAAATTGTTATTTCTTTCTCTCTAAAATCAACCAATTTTTAAAATATATATTTATTGATTTCAGAGAGGAAGGAGAGATAGAAATATCCATGATGAGAGAGAATCATGGAGCGGCTGCCTCCTGCAATCTCCCACAATCCAGGTAGTGCCCTTGACAGGAATCGAACCTGGGACCTTCCAGTTCACAGGCCGACACTCTATCCACTGAGCCAAACCGGATAGGGCTCAATAACTATTAAAAAAGAAAAAAAAAGCAACTGTGCCTAAACTCTGACTTTCCTCGTTGATTTTGTATCTCAGACCATTAAACAGAAAAGTTTGAGGATTCTTTGACAATAACCTTTTTGAGAATCCAGTTACATAGAGCAACCAAATTCTACCTGAGACAGAGCCCTTCTCAGTTTTAAATTTTTTTTGAGAGAGAAAGTAAGGGAGAGAGAAGCATCCATTGTTGTTCCACTTACATATGTATTCACTGGATGATTCTTTTATGTGCCCTAACCAGGGATGAAACCCAAAACCTTGGCCTATTGGGATGACTCTAACCAACTGAGCTACCTAGCCGCAAGGCAAAAGATTTTCTACCTTCAAGCCAAAGTTTTGGGACTAAAACGGGGTCCATGAAAATAACTGGCTCCTTTAGAAAGCAGTACTAACATATCTCATTCAGGGGCAGATGCTTCCGTTCCTGTTCACTGCCATCATTGTGGACTCAGGTTATGCTCTGAACCAAGATGAGAAGCAGAGCCACTGCTAGGATTCTTGCTCAGAAAATTGTCCAGAGACGTGGTGTTCAGACTCCATAGTATCTGTTTAGGGGACAGACTTCGTAGCTTCTGTGTTCTGAGTGAGTTTGGGAGCGGATGGATCCGTTAGATGGTCTGGCAGCCCAAGCAGGGCAGGAGGGCTGAAAACTGTGGTCCCCACCTCGGCGCACCTCCCACCTCCACTCGCAGCTCAGCATCCCATTTACGAGCTCTTCATCTAAGTATGTGAAATGCTTTTTATTTTATACGATCTGCTGATAAATACTAGGTTTGTTTCCAGCCTCTCTTCTGGTCCATCCATTTCATGCCCTGTCCCTGTCCCAGGGCTGTATTGCAAGTGCAGGACAGAGCAGTGACAAAGACAGGCTTTTCACAATGTACAGAACTAGTAACTGAAAAAAACCAACACCGAACAATAAGTGGCAGCTGGGGAGTGGAATGGGTCCGCGGGTCAGTCTTCATCCGAGTCAGTGGGGCCTATGTACTCGCAAACAGCATCATAGTGAAGCTCCACCAGCCGATTCTCTCTCCGCAGCTGAACCATAGCCTGGCTCTTCTCTCTGTCCCAGCTCAGCAGATGGCCCACCTAGAGTAGGGACAGTTGAAGTCAGCCAGGCCAGCCCAGACCCAGGGACGCCCCTTGCATGCTCCCACGGCCCATTCCCAGGTCTGGGACTCACCCTTCCAGCCTGTGGCCCCAGCACCACCATCACCCGTTTGCCCTGGACCTTGGGGATGAGGGTCTCGAGCATGTCTTCCCTGATGCCTGCAGAGAAAGAAAGCGGAGTGAGGTCTGCAGCCAAGGGCCAGCCCAGCCAGGGTCCTATCAGAAGGGTCTTTCATGTATTCCCTGGAGCCACCTGTACCCTGTTGACTTATCGGAGTCCTACTACACCCATTTCACAGATGAGGAAACCTAAGGAGCAGTTCCTAGCAATAGCTGTACTAAAGGCGGCATTTACATACAATGATGATGGGTGGTGGTGATAATAAGACATTGGCTACTATGACCATGTTTAAGCCCAGCCCTGCATGGGGAGTTCAACACGCACCCACGTAAGGCATCAGTCACAATAGGAAGAAACGGGTCATTTCCAGGCTATTTTTGCAGATGTGGAAAGTATCTAACATCGTGTTAGAGCAGTGGTTCTCAACCCTTCTCATGCCTCGACCCTTTAATACAGTTCCTCATGTTGTGGTGACCCCCAACATAAAATTACACGTATTTTCGTTGCTACTTTGTAACTAATTTTGCTACTGTTATGAATCGTAATGTAAATATGATGCTCAACCACTGAGCCACGGCAGCCAGGCTAAAACAGCCTTCTTTTTTTTTTTCTAAAAAAAATATTTTTATTGATTTCAGAGAGGAAGGGAGAGGAGGGGGGAAGAAGGGAGGGAGGGAGGGAGGGAGAGAGAGGGGGAGAAGAGGGAGGGAGGGAGGGAGAGAAAGAAAGATCAATGATGAGAATCATTGATTGGTGGCTTCCTGCACTCCCCCTACTGGAGATTGAGCCTTTAACCCAAGCATGTGCTATTGACTGGAATCGAACCCGGGACCCTTCAGTCCATAGGCCACCGAGCCAACCTGGCTAGCGTTAAGACAGCCTTCCTGATCGGTCTCCAGGATGATAATGACCCAGTGGCCATCCCTCAGACTCACCATCCAGGACCTGGCCTTCATCTGTCCGACACACACAAGTGTCTGGGCTGAGGACATCTTCGATTATCATCTGGGGAGAGGGTCAGGGGACATGAGAATGTCAGCGAGGGAAGGGGGCCCAGTCCCTGGGGGAGGGAGGGGAGCGGGCTGCGGGTGCCTACCTTGGTGTTGTAATACTGGCCGCGCTTGTGCTGTTTGTCCACAAAGCGCACACGCAGGTCCCTGTGCAACCAGTGCTGCCTCCTCGAGGCCGATTTCTCACTCTTGGCGGGAGGCTCATCTTGTCTGTGGAGACAGGGCGGACACCGGGCTTCGTCAGACGTGTGTGCTGGGTGCCCCACCTTTGCTGATGCTGGGAAACCCACCCATAGTACTGTTTCTAGCTCCTTCTCTGACTGCCAGAGCCTCCCCACCCGCCTCCCTTCCTCTGTCATCCCGGACGCCCAGGGCCCCACCGGTCTGGAAGGTGTTTCCGCTTCTCTTCTGCTCCCTGCCGGGTGGGAAGCTCGGAACCCTTCCGCAACGAGGCTGTTCCGTTCTGCGGCCCTGAGGAAGTTTTGCTCACAGGGCCTGTCCAAGGGGGAGAAGCAGGAAAGACCTTCAGCGTCTCACTCTGTCCTCCCAGGCCACACCTCAGCCTCGGGGCCCTCCCATCTGCCAGTGTCCCTTCTTCCACGCACGCCTTTGCCTGGACCATTAGAACGCTCTCCCCTCCCGCTCAACTGTCTCGGCCTCCTTCAGGAAGCCTTCCTCAGCCGCCACCACCTGTGCTGACGGCGCCTCACCGAGCCGCCTGCCCAGTGTGTGGGGGCTAGGAGTCCTGGCGAGCTCTGCTGGCACCCATCTGCCATCTCCCATGTGCCAAACTGCCCCGTTCTGCCGACACGCCTAAAATGCCCTCCTCCCCGGGTATGCCTTGGTCCTAGCTGCTCTTACCCGCTAGCAAAAGAGAGGTTCACCACCCTAAATAGATCTCCCCAGGGTAGAAAATGGTTTCCACACCCGTTTTTTCAAGTTCAAAAAGAGGCTAAAGACTCAGGGTTACTCGATCAACCTTTCTTCAACGCAACCGAATAAACCGCTATCTCCACTCTCACTGCTGCGCCCACTGCAGATCACACACACACACACACACACACACACACACACACACACACACACACCATGCGAGCCCAAGACAAGCCCTCTCATCCGCAGCTGGGTAAGAGGCCCACTCACTGGGATCCACGGAGTTCTTGGCATTCTTGGCAAATTCCTGCTGGGAGACGGGCCGCAGGCAGTACTCACTGACCGTCACCGTGCGGCTCCCCGTGGCCAAGCGAACCATGACCCGGGCGTTGTCAGGGTCCAGGCCTTCCACCTAACGTGTTGGGAAGAAGTAGTTAGGCGAAGGCTGAGTGGACTTGACCTACATGTCTAGGACCAAGCTCGGTCCTTGCCAGATCCTGGAGGGTGAGTCTGAGGTATGACCACTGACATCTGAAGCTGACTTTGACCCTGAGGTCTGGGACTGGTCCCTGTGTCTCCTCCACCAGACTGTGACCCCTGAAGGCTTGGACCAGGCTTAGTCTCTGTGTTCTACCCACCAGACTGGGGGGGGGGGGGTTTGGACATATTTTAAGTGGCATGCAGCATTATCTCCCTTTTACTTAGAAACTGAGGCTCAGAAAGGCCCAGCAAGTGGCCCCAAGTTACCAAATAAGGCGGTTAAGGCCGAACAGACAAAGGACTTCCAGCCTCTCTATCCCAATCCCACTTCTTCGTTCTGACCCTCACGCCAATCCTCCCTGCTGCCTGTCTTGGGCTCCCGGCACATCTTGGTCCTTACCTTCCCGTAGAGCCCTCGGTGAGGGCCAGAAAGAACCACCACGGTTCCTCCGGCTACCAGTCCTTTAGGCTCGTCTTCCTTATCCTTCGCTTGCTCCTCACCAGGCTTCCGCGGGCGGTGGGGGCCGGAGGGGGCCAGGGCCTGGACCTCGGCCAGGTTGGCGCCCAGTCCTAACCCTTTAGGCCTCAGTGAGCTGACAGGGGGCTTGACCACTCTGTAGAGGGCACAGAATAGGGGCTTGGTGGGGTACGGAAAGGTCTTCAATGCTCTATGCCCCCAAAACTCCTACCCAAACCCACCCTTTCAAAATGTTTCAGAGTATACTTCCCCATCTCGTGGTAAGAGCATTTCTGACCTATAGAAATGGCAATTTCAATTTTTTTTCTTGCCGAAACTGGTTTGGCTCAGTGGATAGAGCATCTGCCTGCGGACTGAAAGGTCCCAGGTTCGATTCCGGTCAAGGCACATACCTTGGTTGCGGGCACATCCCCAGTAGGGGGTGTGCAGGAGGCAGCTGATCGATGTTTCTAAGTCCCTACCTCTCTGTAAAAAAATCAATAAAATATATTTTTTTAAAAATGGCAATTTCATTAGATTCAACCTAATAACATGATACATATGCCACCCATTACATAAGATCCATACTATAACCAAATACATTAATATTTTTACAGGGGAAAGCATACAAATATTCATACCAAGCAGGAGAAATATACTACAAAGCAACGTCAATTCAGGTCATATTTGGCTGCCAAAGCATTTATGAAAACAAGTTTGGTTTTCAGAAGGTTTTTGGAGTTTAGAACTGTGGAGAGGGATTGTAAGTCCGTGTGGTAATAGCAAATGTTTAGTCTGGTGGTCGGCAAACCGTAACTTGCGAGCCACATGCAGCTCTTTGGCCCCTTGAGTATGGCTCTTCCACAAAACACCACATGCAGGCGCGCATGTACAGTGCAACTGAAACTTTGTGGCCCATGCACAGAAGTCGGTTTTCAGGTTGGGCGAGTCTATCTTGAAGAAGTGGCGTTAGAACACTCAAGGGGCCAAAGAGCCCCATGTGGCTCGCGAGCCGCAGTCTGCCGACCACTGGTCTAGTCTATTGCTTATTTGGGGCCAGGACCTTCTGCGAGGGCTTTGCATGTATGAGTTCACTTATTTCTCACAACAGACCCGGGAACTCAATGCTGTCATTATCCCTGTTTTTCAGACAATGAAGCTGATGCCCAGAGAGGCAATCTTCCCATAAATGGGATCCAGTCATGAAGTTTCAAAGGGCAAATAGGAGTTTGAAACAGCAGCGGAAGAGCCTCCTGAATTGGTGAGGGTGGTAATGTGCCCTTCCCATGCCCAGACGGTTCCGGGTGGGCAGTAACTGCAGGGGTCTCGTTCACTATTCGGTCTGTTGTCCCCATGGCCCTACCCCAGAACTCACTGACTGAAGGTGCGCCCGATGCCCTGGCCAGGTTTCCAGCCCATGCCCCGCAACATGGCCAGCCCATAGGCCTCCACGGGGACCGCCTCGTAGTCGGCCTCCTTGGGCATCTGCGGGTTCAGGAGGAAAAAGGACAGTCAGACTTTGTTCACAGTACAGGCCTCTGAAGCGCATGTGCTATCCCCGACTGGGTAACCCCAATGTTTCTTTTCCAATCAGCTTCCTGGGAACTTTGCATTTACTCTTGCCATCCCTCCCTTTCCGCCTCTAACTGTCCTTCAGTAAATATTTACAAAGCACCTGTTCAGTGCCAGGTACTGTCCTAGGTGCTGGAGATAAGGCAATGAACAAAACAGACAGAAAAAAAATCCTGACCTTGTGGGGCTTTTGTTCTAATTGTAGGACACAGAAGAAATAAGATACATAAAACACCATGAAAGAAAAATACCACATGATCTACTTATTTATGGGTAATAAAGAACATTATAAACTTATGTACAAAATGATAGATCCAGAGGTAGAAAAGCATCAAACAGACTGTCAAACTACAGTGGGAAGGTTAGGGAGAGGTGGGGTAGAGAAGAGATCAACCGAAGGACTTGTATGCATGCATATAAGCATAACCAATGGCCGAAAGACACTGGGGGGTTAGGGCATTCATGGGAATGGGGAAGGGGGCAAGGAAAGATATGTACACGTGTAATACATTAATAAAAAAAGAAAAAACACATAAAACATATGTCAGGTGGTGATAAGGTATATGAAGGAAAGCAGGTTAAGAAGATGAGAAAGATGAAGAAGGGAGTGTCATTGAGTTGACATTTTAAAAATATATTTTGTTTTTTTACAGAGAGGAAGGGAGAGGGATAGACAGTTAGAAACATCAATGAGAGAGAAACATCGATCAGCTGCCTCCTGCACACCCCCGCACTGGGGATGTGCCCACAACCAAGGTAAGTGCCCCTGACCGGAATGGAACCTGGGACCTTTCAGTCCACAGGCCGACACTCTATCCACTGAGCCACACCAAGTTGACATTTTGAGGAGAGACCAGACGGAGATAACAGGGAGCCCTGAGGATGTGAGAAGGAAGAGTGATACAAGTAGAGAAAACAGTTAAGAGCAAAGGCCCTGAGGCAGGTAAGATCTGGTAAGTGTGAAAACCATCTTGCAAGCCAACTTGACTGAAGCAGAGATGTGGAGGCAGAGAGGGGCTGGCAAGAAATTAATTAAGAGAGCTGTTCTGGAGTCAAAGAGGGGGACAGCCCCATGGGGGACCAGATAGTGAGTAACTGTAACAGATCAGATGAAAGATGCGAGGGGTTCAGACCAGCATGCCAGTAGTGGATGGGAAGAAGTGGTCAGATTCTGGGTGTATTTTGAAAAGGGAGATGACAGGATTCTGCTGATAAGATTGCATACAGGGTATGAGATAAAGAGGGGAGTCAAAGGTGATGATAAGGTCTCTAGAGTGAGAGGAAGGATGCATGAAACTGCCAGAGGCGGGAAGACGAGAGAAATGAGGCCAAAGCTAGAACAGCATGGAGAGTGAAGTGCAAGTTTTTTGTTTGTTTGTTTTGAGGATGAGAGAAACCAGAAGACAACTGAAGGCTGATGGGAACAGTTCAGTCAAAAGAGATGGTGGTTCGGGGGCTGTAAGAAAACTAGGCTCCAGCCCTAGCTGGTTTGGCCCAGTGGAAAGAGTGTTGGCCTGCAGACTGAAGGGTCCCAGGTTCGATTCAGGTCAAGGGCATGTACCTGGGTTGCGGACTCAATCCCCAGCCTTGGTTGGGGAGTGTGGGAAGGCAACCAAACAATGTTTCTCTCTCTTCCTTCTACTCTCTCTAAAAATTAGTAGAAAATATCCTCAGGTGAGCATTAAAATGAAGGAAGGAAGGAAAGGAAGGAAGGAAGGAAGGAAGGAAGGAAGGAAGGAAGGAAGGAAGGAAAGAAGGAAGGAAGGAAGGAAGGAAAGAAAAAGGAAAGGAAACTACACTTCAAAGAAGCACTGCAGCCTTGGTCGAGTAGCTCAGTTGGTTAGAGCATCATCCTGCTAAGCTAAAGTTGTGGGTTCAATCCCCAGTCAGGACACATACAAGAATCCACCAATGAATGCATAAATAAGTGGAACAACTCAATGCTTTTCTGTTTCTTTCTCCCTTCCTCTCTAAAATCAAGAAAGAAAAATTTTAAAACAAGACAACAAAAGGCACTGCAGAACACTGGGAGCGAAGAGGTAGAATGTAGGTCTGTGGGTATGAAAGACCCGCTTGGTTCCTTCTGTAGACACAACCCTCACCTCTCATGGTCTCAGCTCTCATCAGCACTGCCTCCATTCTTTTTTTTTAAATTCCCTCAATTCTTTATAGTCACTCCGGACACACAAGTTGCCTCCATGTCGGATGTATATCACACAGATTTCCCGCCAAGATGCCCTTGTCTGGGTTGCTGCTGCCATTAGGAGTACACGCCCTGCCCTGCCCTTTCTCATCACACCCCAGCTGTCCTTCCAAGTCTCTCTCCTACCATTCTTTTCTCAGTCGCCATCATCTGCGGCCAGTAGGTCTCCTTGCTTCCATCTCTGCTTACTAGTCTGTTCTGCTCGCAACAGCCGGGGAAATCCTGTCAAATCATGCTTTTCCCCTTCTCTGCTCAGGGGCCTCGCATCCCATTCAGAGTCAAACCAAAGTCTCACCATGGTCCACAAGGGCCTGCTTGACTTAGCTACCATTTCTGACCTCCTTTACTACCCCTCCCCTTCACTCATTCCAATCCCGTCATATCAATCTCCTTGGTGTTCCTCAAACGCTCCAAAGGATGGAAGGAGGAAGGGGTAGGCAGCAGGCCTCTGATACACACACAGACTCCCCCTGCTCTGTGCAGGGAAGGCCTGGCAGACAGGGAAAAGAGCGGCTGGGGCAGGAGGGGGGCGAGGGGCCAGCTCACTGTCTCAGCCCGGGGCTCGCTGCCTGCCCCTTCCTCGTTGGGGGTGCATCTTTTCTGGATCATGGGGATAGCGAGCGTGGGGTCGACACCCGCATTCTCTCTTTCCTCCAGAGACTTCTTGGATTCTAAGGAAGAATGGGAGGGAGCAATGAGGTCCCACCAGACCCTTCCCCTTGTCTAGCGTTCTTCCTTTCCTGGGGCAAGTCAAAGTGGGCTCACTCACCCTCAATGAGCTCCTTCACGGCCTGCGTCAGCACCCCATCCCCAATGGCCTCGATGTCTGTGGTTCGGCCAGGGGCCTGGGTTAGTGGCTGCTTTCGAAGGTCATTCTGGATCAAAGGGATGACGAGCTCCTTGCGGGCTTCTGCGGGATTCACGCTGATGTGGACACAGAGGGGTTAAGTCGGAAGAGTGGCATGGTCACTGGGTGCTGAGCCACAACCCTTCACGCGGAGCAAACACAGAGCCAAACTCACCCACAGGCCCACGGACCAAGCTCTGTCTGGTTCTTCAGTTACCTCTCTGGATAGAACCAGAGAACCTTCTTTGGATCCTCTCCTCCACCCCCAACAATGAACTGTGCCTTTCAGGAATCAGTCCTCAGTCCATGGCTTCCACCGTGACCCACAAATCACCATCTTCAGGCCAGACTCTCCCCAGAGCTCCAGGCTCCACACCCGCCTTTCCAAATCAGGCCGTGGATGGCCTCCCCCAACCTCAGTCAGCCGCTTCATCCCGTTCCCATATCGGGGAAGCCCCACCATTTCAGCTGAGACACTAGGGTCCCATCATTCTCTCCTCCTTTTTCTTCTTTTCGGAACGTACACACCTCAGGGCTCTCAAATCCTACAGACACCCCCCCCCCCTCAGGATGTATTCTGTCTCTCAATCCCCAGGGCCATGAGGCTCAGTTCCTCCTGTCCTACCAACTCCCCGCCTTCTCTCCTCACGAATGTCCTCACGAGACAACCAACACAGACTGCACCCATCCCACCGATTTCCAAGGGTTGAAAGAACCAGCGCTTCACCTCTGTAGCTTCCTCCCTTCCACGGTCTTCAAGAAATCCTTCTCTTCCTTAGCCGCACCCGGGTCATCTCCACGGTCGGCCAGCCGTCTTCGGGCAACAGTACGACTGAAGCTAAACGAAATCGGGGCAGCAGAGGATCCCCCGGGCCGCGAAACACCTTCTTCGGAGTCTGCCATCTTGCTCTTCTTCCTAGGCCCGCGCGCTGCTTGCTGGGAAGGTTAGTTTGGGCTCAGTTTGCCGAGACCGGAGGACGGGCGCAAGAACTACATTTCCCAGGAAGCACCGCGACATCTACCGGCGAAGGCGAATAAGGGACCGTGGGAAGTAATTGCCGCTTTTACTTCAGAGACTTACTTAGCGCCGAGCATGCTGGGAAATGTAATTCCTCCAGGAGGTAGGCGTGAGAAGAGGCGGTGTCATTCTTGCCCTGCATTCATTTCTTCGTGTATTTGGCAAGTATTTATTGATCACCTACTGTGTACATGTTACTGTGCCCTCCTGGTGTAGAAAGTGTAGGTAAGATAAATAATTAAGGGGGAAAAAAATCTGTGAATACCAGTTGTGTTAAATAATACAAAATAGACTTGTAAATAATGCCTACTGATGCAAGATTGAATACTCGACAAGCTCTAGGTTCCAATATTAATAAAATAGCCCCGACCGGTGGTTAGAGCGTGGGCCTGGGCAAAGAAGGTTTGCGGGTTTGATTCCCAGTCAGGGCACATGCCCTGGTTGCAGGCTCCATCCCTAGTGGGGGGCGTGCAGGAGGCGGCCAATCAATGGTTCTCTGTCATTGAAGTTTCTGTCTCCCTCTCCCTCTCCCTTCCTCTCTGAAATCAATAAAAATATAAAATAATAATTTTAAAAATAAATAAATAAAATAGACCTCCTCTTCTTTAGAGGCTTAGAGTCCAGTGGGGAACAATGACACGCCAGTCCTTGGGGCGAAGGCCCGTTGTGGCCCCCGCCCTGCGTACCAGCGCCACCACGTCAACCGCGGATCTGGCCGCCAGGGGGCGCCAGGAACTGCCTGGCGGAGGGGTCCACAGGCTGGGGAGCGCGGCGGCCTGTTCGGGGAGAACGGTTCAGTGAAACCCCGAGCTCGGCAAACCCTCACACTCCCCAACACCAAAGACCTAGAAGGCCCCTCAGGATCCTCTCCACCGGAGGTCTGGAGGTCGCTGACTGTCCCTCTCACCCCCTGATCCCCTGGGAGCCCCAGCCTTCGCGGGGACGCGTGTGGACACCCCCTCGCCCGCCTCCACGACCTCCCTGGAGACAGCTGTTGGGCCCCAGGACTGCTGCACCTCCGAAGGCCCCGCGACTGCCTCTGCCGCTCTCCCAATGCCCCTCCCTCACCCTCATTCCGAACTCTTACCCCGCAGTACGAGGGACCCCACTTCCCCAGACGTCCCACGAGAACACGGTCTCCCCGTCTCCGTGGCTCGGGACTCCCGACCCCCCCTCCAGATGCCCGGGGCAATGCCGCAACGCCCTCGCCCCAGATTGTCCTTCTGCTTATGCCCGCCCCCCTCCCAGGGGCCCGCGCCTGAGCCCCCAAATTCATCCAAGACCCAGTGTCCCTGGGCAGCCCCTCCCGCACATCTCCCCAGAGACTCCTGAGAGGCCCCCCCATGGTGCGGGTGCGGGAGGGGGCTCGAGCTCAGCCCGGGTCGCTGGGCCCCTGCCCGCCGCCTCCCAGGTCCCAGGCTGCTGTTTACCACCTGTCAGAGGCGCGGGAAGAAGCGCGCGGGCGGGGCGCGGCGGGCGGGGGACGCGCCTTCCCTTCCCCTCCTCCTCCCCCCGCCGGCGCCGTACCTCCTCTGCTCCCCCTAGGGTCCGTGGCGCCCTTCCTGCGCGCCTCCATGACCCAGTCCCCCAGGTGGACGCACCGCCGCCAAGGACGCGTTTGGAGCGCCCGCCAGCTCTGGCCTGGCCCTGGTGGGGCCGGCCTGTTCCGTGCCAGGCGGGGTGACCTACCTGGCATCCTGCAAGGAGGCCTGGCTGTGGGCGCCAGCGCTTGGCCTCACTGTACCCCGGATGCCTCTCTTATCCCTGGACCCTGGGCTGGGGTCCTTCTTCCACCCAGGGGAGGTGGTTCTTCCACGTGTGAGAAGGGGAAGTCGAGTGCAGAGACGTTAAAGGTCCCGCGCCCAGACCTGACACCTAAAAATGTGATGCAGGACTGGAGCCCAAGTTACCTGGGAACTCTGCCGCCTCCAACAGAGCTTTGCACATAGTAGGTGTGGAGAGCGCCTAAAGCATCCCAGCACAACTACAGCCAAAGGCTAGAGCAAGCTTATGCTTATGGTCCCAACCTATGGTCCCGCCACGGTGAGTGACATGGGCTTGATCAGTTGCATGTAATTGAGTAGATTTGAAACCGGTGAGAACATTGTAAACATCTGGACCACGCCCTGACTTTGCCCCCTGAAATCTGTCTATAAAGTCAAGACTCAGCTTGCAGGCCATGGCGCTGTCTCTCCACCAGAGAGGAGCGTCCCACCTAGCCCCAGCTTTATTCTCTTGTCTGTCTTTTCTCCATCCTTCACGGTCCCCTCTCAGGTTCAGCCATGGCCGTACCGTCCTGGCACCAGTGGGCACTCAGTAACTTGGCAGTGAATATCTGCCTAAGCCAATCCCTACTGAGGAACTGGTGGGCTGGGGCAGGGCTGCCCTGGGAACCTTTGGGTCCATGGGACGGCTTAGGGCCCTGAGCCTGATAAAGTTGGGGGCTCAAAAACTGGGTAAGGGCAGGTCCCCTGGAGAGTGGAGAGGCACTTGGGTCCTGGACTTGAGGACGCTTTGAAGGCACCTCGGTGGGAGGGAACACCAGCCAATGAGAGGACAGTAATGAAGCTCTTTCTGGAGTTGGAAAGGTGTGGGATGTCTGGGGACGTAGGCCCAAGGCGGGGGGGGGGTAGCGGGGGGGAGCAATTGGGCGCTGAGCTACTGTAGCGGAAGGAGGAACAGGGACAGTGAGAGACAGCCTGTGACTAT
>PVJN01014746.1:0-45650 GCA_004026805.1 Lasiurus borealis | reverse complement strand
AGAAATGACTTTAAGTTATAAAACCCGAGTGGTTATAAATTTCATTTTGTATCCTTTTTTTTAGTTTTGTGCTTCCTGTTGTTCAATTCCTGAAATATTTGTTTCTTAAATTTTGGTACAGTTTTGTAATTGTTTGTAGCAGGAGATTTATTTTATAATATCTTACTCCCTCGTGGCCAGATTAGATGTCTGAGATTCTGAAATTTTTAAAAGTAGTATTATATTTTTAATTTTATGTAAATATGTGCTCCCGTATTATCATTCAAGTTATTTTATCTGATTGAATTTTCTTTCCTTCTCAGTATAGGGAACACTTTCCCTCTGTTCCTGGCCTCTCTTCCTCTTACTTCTTGTGTGTTCTTGCCTGTCACACAGTTAGGATTTCAGTGTAGACATCTTATGAGTGTATGCCTAATGAAGGGGAGCCTCAAAAGTGAATTTGGGTAAATTACAGGGGGAAAAAGCAGAATAAAGTAAAATCTCTTTATTGAACTATAACTCTAAGTTCTCTAAACACTTTTAAGATTAGTATTTTGGATTTCTTATAAGCACACACACATGAAAGGTAAATAGCCATACCACAGTGACAGAAAATGAATAGTTTGACCTTAGCTACCAAAGCAGTGAGGAAATTGATAATATCACACAGGAAGTAAACATCATGTAAAGATATTTTAAAAATGCAGGCAAAGATTCCTGATAACATCAGTGTTAAGAGGTATGTTGTTTCCCTCCAAAAGCAAGGGGCTCTTAAAAACTCTACATATAGCAACAAGGAAGCATTTACAAAGTTTTGCAGTAGGCAGATTTGCAGAATGTGAAGATAGTAAAATCATTGACAACTACAAGGATATGCATAAAAGCAAGTAAAAAACTAGAAATAGCTCCACTGAGAATAAATCCTTTGAAGTCAGGAACTGTCTTATTAATTTTGTGTACCTTTTAAATATTCCAAACAAACTTGGAACCCAATAAAAATTAGTTGAATTAAATTGCATTGACTTAATTTGGGAAATTTTTTTTTGAAATTATACATATTTCTTCTTATTTTATTACAGATAGTTTCATAGAAGTACTTGAAATTTTAATGGAAATAATTGTTAGACTATAAATTTCCAAGAACAGGGAAAAAATAAATAGAGAAATAATCAACAGCACAAGTTTGTCACAATGACTGGCTTCCTTTTTTTTTCTCCTAATAGATGGAAGCAATTGCTATAGAGTTTCCTGAAGGAGATATTTTGTTCCCAGAATTTTGAAAGATAATTGAAAAGGCTTTTTCCCCTAATTTGCAATTCAATAGGAAGTCTGACAAATATAATTGGGAAAGAATGTTCCTATAAGATGGACAATTTGCAAAATGTCAAATTAGAAAATATCAACATACCCAAAATGAGAGCCAATATTTTATTTATGCTATTTTTATCTTGGAATACTTGTCATTTTTAATACTTATTACTTAATAATAAATTGAAAAAATACTTTTGCACAGAATAAAGCCACTAAAAGTGGTTATTGTAGAATAGATGGGGGAAAGAATGAACTGTCATTCAATAACACTTAATAGGGTTGCCAAATACAAAGTGTGAGAGTATTCCCAAAATGGTATTCTCTATCTCCAAAATGCTTACATGACATTCCCATCTAAAATATGAAGGAATAAATTGGAGAAATCTATAATAAAATGTCTTATTAAGATCATTTGACGCTTATTTATCAACTTCTTAGTTTCTTGAGGTTTTCTTTGTTTATTGACATCACTATCACATGTAAATGAGTTAGTGTCCTTGAATTTATTTTTACTTTTATAGAATTACTCAGTAGTGAAGTCTGACTTTTCAAATTTTACTTTAAAAATCTGTTATTAAGACACAAAGGTTGTCTTAATCTAAAAAGTTTATATGTTCTAGTGGAAAAATTAGAACCCTAATAAGTTAATTTTTAAGTGCTATTCCCTGATTTATGTAATCTGTTGGATAATTTGCTATTTATTATATATTTGTATAAACATATGTACCCAGTATTTATTCATTTTATTTTTCAGGGGAAGTCTATAAAGGGAATGTGGACAACTGAAACTAAGTATGGCTAGTCTTGAAGGCTTTATGTAAGAAATGAATATGGAACTTGGTATTAAGGTCAAGCATTAACGTTACCTGTAAAGAATGTGCAAGCGCACTTTATAGCTATTTTCTTTGATATAGCACTTTTAGTTAGATATTTTTAAAGTCATTGTTTGTATCCATATCTCTTTTCTCATGCTTTTTATGTGTTGACAGTGGATGAAAAAAGGGCCCATGACAACTCAGTTCACCTGTGATCAAAACTGGAAAATGTTATATTGGTTGTCCCAAATAGTTGTATCTTACCAGAAATTTTTGCTTGAGAGTTATATTATAAGCCATTGCAGAAGTGCTATTGTGGAAATCTATTTCCTGGAAAATTTAGCTATACTCTAGCCTATGTCAAAATGTGAAATAGTTGCTAAAGAAACACAGGTCAGCCCTAACTGGTTTGGCTCAGCGTATAGAGTGTCGGCCTGAGGATTGAAGGGTCCAGGTTTGATTTCGGACAAGGGCATGTACCTTGGTTGCGGGCACTTCCCCGGTAAGGGGTGTACAGGAGGTAGCTGATCATTGTTTCTCTCTCATCAATGTTTCTATCCTTCTCCCTTCCTGTCTGTGAAAAATCAATAAAATATATTAAAAAAATTAAAAAAGAAACTCAGGTCATATTTTATATGAACTACTGATTGGGGATTATGTCAGAGTGGGGACCCTAACAGAGTAAGCTGGATTCTCAAGGCCAACTGGATTATTGAAGCCCTGTTCAAAGTGCACCAGATGTTCATAGCCACTCTGAGCATGGAAATCCTAATCAAAGAGTTCAAGATTGGTTTGCTATATGCAAATGCAAAGCAGGAAGACAATAATCGTATTGTACACTCTGCAAGTGTTTCTTTCTATGACCCAGGTAGTGAGGTTGATGCAGAAGATGAAAGAAAACCAAGGAAGCTTCTGAGAAAAAAAGGGACACTTTTTGATATGCTGTCGGGAACAGCCTTCCAAATCTGAATGAAGGAACATGCATGGGGTCTTCTCTTCTCTTATATCTCCCTGGGGTCCTTGTCCCAAAAACATGGATTATGCTTTTGGTCCTTTTCATGGGCCTTGAAAGATATCTGATGGTCTGTCCTGGCATCAGCATTAATAACCCTTCCTGCCAAAACCAGTTTGGCTCAGTGATAGAGCATCAGTCTTTGGACTGAAAAGTCCAAGGTTTGATTCTGGTCAAGGGTATGTACCTTGATTGCAGGCACATCCCCAGTAGGGGACATGCAAGAGGCAGCTGATCGATGTCTCTCTCTCATCGATGTTTCTAACTCTATCCCTTTCCCTTCCTCTCTGTAAAAAATGAATAAAATATTTAAAAATTAACTAACTAACTAACTAACTAATTAATTAATTTAAAAAATAACCCTTCCTCTGAGCAGTGCAAATACACAGCCCAAGGGCTCTGTAACTTGTTCTTCAAGACCAGTATCTGGGAAAGAGGTAGTGACTTAATTATAGGTTATCAAGAATGTACACTGAGCCGAAACCGGTTTGGCTCAGTGGATAGAGCGTCGGCCTACAGACTGAAAGGTCCCGGTTTCAATTCTGGTCAAGGGCATGTATTCTGGTTGGGGGCACATCCCCAGTAGGGGACGTGCAGGAGGCGGCTGATCAATGTCTCTCATCGATGTTTCTAAATCTGTCCTTCTCCCTTTCTCTCTGTAAAAAATCAATAAAATATATTAAAAAAAAAAAAAAAGAATGTACACTGAGCTTGCTGGCATGGATACAGATCACAATCTCCCAAATACCAGGGTTACTTTGGAATTAGCCCTTTTTAGTCTTCTGATTCTCACCCTTCCCCTGCCCACCCTTCGTCCCACAAGCTTCTCTTAGCCTTGTGGTACAACAACTAGGGGATGTTATGGTGAACATGGACAACAACTGTTCTTAACTGCTTCCAGCTGGAAAAGGGCGATGACAAAGGGTTTGGCATCCCATGAGGGCTCTGTAGGGAATTCTGAAGTTTAAAGGCATTCCCATCCAGTTTGCAGGCAGACAGAGGTAAGCAGCAGTCCCATACACGTAGAACGTTCCTGCAGGGCAGCACAGGGAGTAGGTGGTGTTTTCAGCCTTAAGGAAAGAGTTGTATAGTTCATCATGTTGGCAACCTGTTGGTTGTTGGCCCTAGATACTGCTGAAACAAATAGAAGAAACATTTATTAGCTGTACATTGGCCATGACAGGTCTTATCATTTTTTCCATCCAATACAATTTCTGCCCCTCATGGACCTTTGGCAGTGGAGTTGTAACATGCTGCTGGTTAATAAGTATAGCTAAGAAAAATCTGGCATGATAGGGTTTTCCTGTAGGCTACCCGGTCTAGCATATTTGGGTAGTGAATTTCTAAGCAAGGACACATGGCAGTGGTCCCTACTGGAGGCAAGTTTGTGCTAGCTAATATCATTAGTGGGAGCATGTTATGCCCTCTATTTCTATTCAGTGGGGGTCCACAACAGTGAATCGCTAAGACAAAGAGCAGTATTATGGCTATTCCAGCAAGGCAGATGTAGCCAAGGATAGCATGACAAGATGCAGTCCAGCAATCCATGATGAGGCCTTTGTTTCCTTGCTGTGTGGGAAGCAGTAATTTTATGGTGATTCTGTGTTCCATCAAGGACAGATGAGATCTTCTCCTGGTACTAGTCTCAGGTTCTAGTGGCACTCATAAAAAGACAAAATGAAAATTATTAGAAATATAAAACCAATGATTATCCAGAAATGCCAGAGCATATTACCTTTAAGAGGAGATAAAAAAGAGGGATTAGTGTTAGGGAGAATTCAGCAGGGCATTTCTAAATTCCTTGGAACAGGTCGATTGGCCAGATCCACTGTCTTCTTGAGAATGAACCTCAGGGAGTGTTTCTGGTCAGAGGTGACCTTCCACTCAGTCTGGGCATCACTTGGCTGATGGGCTGCCTTCACCCAGGAGTGGCAAATCTAGGTATTCAGTCCTGCAACCTTAAGAACTGTGGGGATGGTTAATATGACTGCATAGGGTCCTTTCCAGATAAATGTGAGGGGCTTCCTTTTCCAGTCCTTTACCCAAACCTGGTCTCCAGGTTTATTAGGATGCATGGCTGTTCCTAGAGAGATGGGTAGTTGGTCAGTAACCCATCTGTGTACTCAAAGACAGTTTTCCAACTTCTTATAGTTGTTTCTGGATTTCTAAGTTCCCTATTTCCCTCAAATCTCCCTTTGGCCGAATTAAGGGAAGGGGTCTACCATATAGAATTTCAAAGGGAGAGAAATATACCCTGCCCCTCGGGGCATGGTGTACCCACAGAAATACAAGAGACAAGATATCTGTCCAGAATAAGGTTGTCTCTTGGCATAGCTTAGTCAGAGTCTGCTTTAGAGTCTGGTTCATGTATTCCACTTTCCCTGAACTCTGAATTCTATAGGCTATATGTAGGTTCCATCTAATTCCTAAGGCCTTAGCTACCTGTTGTACTATTTCTGCTACAAAGGCTGGGCCATTATCAGACCCTGTGGTCAGAGGCATTTCATACCATGGAATTATATCCTTTAGCAATGCCTTAGTGACTTCTCTCACCTTTTCAGTGTGAGTGGGATATGCCTCGATCCAGCCTGAAAAGGTGCAAACAAAAACTAGCAGGTATTTATTCCCTCTGCTAGGCACTATTTCTGTAAAACCTACTTCTAAGTCCTCAAAAGGAGCTTTCCCATAGTGCTGAATTCCTATTGGTCCCAAGGACCCTGTTTGGCATTGTTCTGAGCACAGAGGAGGCAATGTTGAGATACTGAGGCACACAAGGAAGATAGATGGGCAATTAAGTAGTACTGCCTAACAAAACTTCTAGGGCAGTCTTCCCTAAATGACTAAGTTCATGCTGCTGGAGGACTACCTTATGGACTAACTGTTCTGGGACATAGACCCTATGATCTGGGAGTATCCACCAGCCTTTCTTTGTTCTCTTGCCCCCTTCTTGCTGGGCCCATTCCTCTTTCTGAGGAGTATACTTTGGACGTTCAGGTAATTCACGGGCCAACATGATCCATGATGGTGCCACTTGTTCTTTAGCAGCCAGTTTGGCTGCAGTGTCAGCACGTTGGTTTCCTTCTGACACTGAATCTTTCTCTTTCTGGTGACCTTTGCAGTGGAAAATGGCTATTTCCTTGGGCTCCCAGACTGCTTCTAGTAGCTTTAAAATCTCATTCTGATTTTTGGTTCCTTTTCCTCTAGCCGTCAAGAGCCTCCTTTCCTTATATATGGCTCCATGGATATGCAGGGTAGCAAAGACATAGAGCGAGTCAATAGAGATATTGGCACACTTATCTTTACTGAGTTCTAGGGCTCTGGTAAGTGCCCAAAGTTCTGCCCTCTGTGCTGACCAACCTTCAGGCAGGGTCTGTGCCTCTATTGTCTCAAAGTTTGATACCACTGCATATCCGGCTCGTCTGTTTCCTTCATCTAAGAAGCTGCTGCCATCTATGAACAATACCAAGCCCTAGAATAAACCTCCTCTAGGACTTCCAGGCAATCACGCTCAGGGGCCCCCTCAGCAATGAGTAGAAAGGTGGCAGGATTAAGAGTTCTCACTTAAGAGGCCTCCATATTGAGTCATTCTATCATGAGTTAGCCAGTGCTGCCCCCTTGCTTGAATCAAATGACAGCAACATGAGGTACTTTTACATTTAAGTTTTGTCCTAAGGTGAGCTTATCTGTTTCCTTGACCAACAATAGAGTGGCTGCAAGGGTCCTGAGACATGGGGGCCACCCGGAGACTACTGGGTCAATCTGCTTGGAGAGAGAGGCTACTGGTCTTTGCCAGGATCCACACTCCTGGGTTAGAACTCCTAGGGCTACCCCGTTGTTCTCGTGAACAAAAAGATTAAAGTCTCCTGTCACATCTGGTAGCCCTGGTGATGGGGCCTCAGTGAGCTTTGCCTTTATGGTGATGAAGGCTTTCTCCTGTTCGGGACTCCAGTTGATGGGTGCTTTCTCTTCTCCTTGTAAAGCTTCATAGAGAGGCTTAGCCAGGTCTGAAAACCCTGGGATCCAAATTCAACAGAACCCTGCCATCCCCAGGAATTCCCAAATCTGCCACCAGGTGCTAGGGACTGGGAGGGCACATACTACCTGCTTTCTCTCAGTCCCTAGCTTTCATTTCCCTAGGGAGATCTGAAAGCCCAGATACTTGACTTCTCTCTGACAAATCTGTGCTTTTTTCTTAGACACCCGGCAACCTGTTTCAGTTAATAGTCTCAGAGGGGCACTGAGACTATAATCTGTTTCAGTTCCCTCCCAGCACTGAGCTCCTGTGAAGCTAGCCAGTAGGAGGTCATCTACATATTGGAGTAGAACACACCCCAAGTCCTGTCCTGGGAACTTAGATCCGATGCTAGTGCTCCACTAAAAAAGAGTAGGGGAGTTCTTGAACCCTTGTGGCAGTCTGGACCAGGTGAACTGTTCCTTGGCCCCTGTAGTTGGGTTTTCCCATTCAAAAACGAAAAGAGGCTGGCTTTAATTTAAGGCAGAAAAAGGCATCTTTCAGATCCAGGCATGTAAACCATTCCGCCTCTGATGGGATGAGTCCCAGAAGAGTGTAGGGGTTCCGCAGTGCTGAATGCAGGTTTATAACAGCCTCATTAACAGCCCGTAGATCCTGGACAGGGTGGTAGTCATTAGTCCCAGGCTTTTTGACAGGCAAGAGTGGTGTGTTCCATGGAAACCTGCATCATTTTACAAGTCCCCACTGAAGCAGCCAGTCTAAGTGGAGCTGGATTCCTAGGCGTGCTTCTCTCGGAATTGGATATTGGCGAATTTTAACAGGCTGTGCCCCAAGCTGGAGGATTTCCTTCAGCCCAGACCAGCGGGAATTCTTTTTCTAATTCAGGTTCTAATGATGAGGCCTTTGACTGGGGGGTATAAAGTCTCCATTCTTCCTCCCTTTGCACTGCGAAAGATAGGATCTTTGGGGAGGTCTTCTCACTTAGGCGAAGTTGTGCTGAACCATTGGGGGCAAAAATGATTTCTGCACCTATTTTGGCTAAAAGGTCTCTACCCATTAGAGGCACTGGGCTGTCTGGCAAGTACAGAAATTCATGAATTACTTGATAACCCCCAAGTTGGCATCAGTGAGGGTGGCAGAATGGTCTATGAGTCTAATCCCCAGTATTTCTGATAATGGTGACCTCCTTTCCTTAGAGAGGCACTACTTTCTGAGTGACTACTGAGACTCAGCTCCCATATCAACCATAAAGTCCATAGTCTGGCCCCCAGTTCTCATTCTGACCATGGGCTTGCGGGGACCCAACTGAAAAGAGCTTGGTCTGTCCAAGTAGGAGTCAGTCATTACTAGCCCAGTGAGATCTGCTTCAAGTGGCTCTGGTTGATAGCAAATGGGTGGAAAAGGGGGTCCAGTTTTCTTACTTTGTTGTTTGGGACCATTCATTCTTCCATGTCCTATCTCCTTACAACAGGCACATTGGTCTCGTCTCAGGCTCGCTCTTCCTTTTCCCCCTGATCTGTATCCTTGTTTCTCTTTCTGATCTGTCTGAGAGCCGGAGCCTCTAAAAGCTACTGCTATTATATTGGCCCTTCTTTGTATTTTATTTTCTTCTTCCCTCCTTGCCACATTGTCTCAATTGATGAAAACCTCGTTGGCTATCTCCAGCAGTTCGGTGGCATTTTTTTCCCCTGGAAACTCTTCCAGCTTCTGTAATTTTCTCCTGATATCAGGGTGGGCTTGGCCTACAACAGCAGCATTTACCATGGTCTGATTTTCTAGTGCCTCAGGGTTTAAGGGAGTATAGATTCAATATGCCTCACACAGACTTTCATAGAAAGCTGCTGGACTTTCATCAGGCTTCTGGAAAACTTCAGAGATTTTAGCTATATTGATGGACTTCTTGGCTCCAGCCCTGACCCCCTGGAGGAAGTCCAGCTGATATCTTTCTAGCCTGGTCCTTCTGTCTTCTGAGTTCAGGTTCCAATCAGGTTCCTCATCTGGGAAGGCCTCCTTTGCCTATTTGTCTGTATCTAATATTCGTGCCGGGTTCTGGAGCCACTTCTGAGCCTTTGATACTACTCCCATGCTCTTCTCAGTGTTAAAGAATGTGAAAAGGAGCTGCTTACAGTCCACCCAAGTGGAGTTCCGGGTCTGGAAAATCATTTCCAGGAGGTCTACCATGGCCTGAGGTTTTTCAGAATAAGCTGGGATGTGATGTTTCCAATTCAGGATGTCACTTGTGGTAAAGGGCTGATAATAATAGACTGGCCTTTCCTCCTGCAAGGTCCCATCTTCACCAAGCACTTGGGCACCCCGAATCACCTCGAGGCATCTGACATGCCAGTTGTGGCTTGGGCTCTTGATTGGCTGAACCCAAGTGCAGCCCAACTGGCTCTGGAGAGCCCCGTTGAGGAGAGACGGAGTGGGGCGGCGTTTCTAGACTTTCCGGACCTTCCCACCAGCCAGGGGACCACTTGGTGCTACTTGTGGCACATATGAAGGTGGTAAAACTGGTGGGAATTTCTCAGAGGGTCCTGACAGAACAGGGGGTTGGGTTCCCTTCTGAGGGACCTGTTTATTTTCTCCTACCTGGTTCTCTTCTGCTTCCTCCTGACCTGCCTGCCTCTCCTTAACCTGAACCAGCCCTGCCTTACTCTTCCTTCCTGCTATTAAAACTTTACTCTGTCCCTTGTTACACATGCAGAACCAGATCCAAGGCTGCAAGGTTTGAGCAATTTCTAATCAGCTATGTAGGGGAACTGATCTGAGTGTCCAAGATCTTTCGTGACTGCATTCCAGACTGCCCGGACCAGTCCCTTATCTAAGGAGCCTTCTTAGGGCCAGCTGACCCCGAAGGCGCTGGCCATTCTAATTCACAGAATTTCCTCAGTGCTTTGGGTTCATTTTAATACCATAGTCTCCATTGAAACCCTTTTCAAAATTTTTCAAGATGCAGTTGAGAACAGTGGGTTTACTTTGTACTGACCCCATGATGATCAGTGGTGAGAGACAGACAAGGGAAGAGGTGACCTGTTTCTACAGATCCTCCCTCAGATGAGGGTGAGTCACCGTTATGCTATATGACAAACCGCAGAACCGCAGGTTGGGAACCACTCTCACTCCTTAACCAAGGTAGTGGAGTCACACAAAGGATAAGAGAGGGCAGGCCCTCTCCCTCCACATTCACACATTTTCACCATTCATTCATTCAGAGTTTAAAAATAGTCCACCTGATTTCTGATTCCTGACCAATTTAACTGATGAAGTCCTATGACTTCTGGGGAAGTGATCAAGCTTCCCCTTCCACTCACTGGAGTGGGCCTGAGTGACTGGGGTCCTTATGTTACCAATTCTGAAGACAGGTTCAGAAGTGTCCATCCACTTTTTTCATATGCCAGCCGGGTCCTAGGCTGAGGTCTGGGAGCACCAGGAGTCCCCCAGTTCAATTCTGCTAAAAGCAGCAGGGCGTGCCTTCTGGAGGCCTATCCTATGCCTCCCCGACCCCAAAACCTATCCCCTCACCAGAGGCCAAAAAAGCCAATTGCGGTTGGTTTCCTTGTCAGGGAACCAGCTGTTGCAGAAGACCAAAGAAAAACAAGGACACTTCTGAAAAAAAAAAAAAAAAAAAGGAGGGACACTATTTAATACACCTGCAGACTAAGGGAATAACCTTCCAGATCTGAGTGAAGGAACATGCCTGGGACCCTCCCTTATATCTCCCTGTGGTCCTTGTCCCGCAAACATGGATTATGCTTCTGGTATTTTTCGTGGGCCTTGAAAGAAGGCACCAGGTGTTGGGGGTCTCCACGTCATATCTGATGGTCTGTCCTGGTGTCAGCATTAATAACCCTTCCTCTGGGCAGTGCACTGTCCACAGCCCAATGGCCTCTGTAACTGGTTCTACAAGACCAGTATCTGGGAAAGAGGTAGTGACTTAATTATAGGTTATCAAGAATGTATACTGAGTTTACTGGCAAGGATACAGATCACTATTCCCAAATATTAGGGTTACATTAGAATTAGCCCCTTTTAGCCTTCTCAAGGTCACTATTTGGAAAGAAGCCTCTTTTGTCTAAATAGTATAAACTATGTTACTGGCCAGCAGGCTGCTGCTGTCAGTGTGGGAAAGATGTATTGCTATTGCTGTGTGGAAAAAATGTATTTTTAACGAGCCAGTATACAGCTACTGAATGAGACTTCACTTTGAAGAACTACTTTGTCTAATGGCTCCTTGTTAGCAATGGCTACATGACCACTGGCTTCTACAATAAAGACTCTCTTCTCATGGCTTCTCCATCTTCCCATACCTGGTGTTCAAGGAGGCGTGGCAGAGGGGCTTGGACTTGACAGCTAGAAGAGTGAAGCAGGATGAAGGAACTGAGTTCCCACAATTGGCCTAGTCAGCAGGATACATTTCGAGGAGTAAGTACTCCAAGAGTTAGGAACTGACAAATTATTCATCAAACCCATTTTTCTTTCTTCCTGATACACAGTAACATTTCCTGGTTTCTCTTGAAGTTAGATGTAATTATATGTTATGCTCTGGCCTATAGAGTGTGATGGCCTATAAAAATCTCCTGCATAAATCTCTATCTCTCAATTCTACCATCTGTAGTCCATATGACAACATCTAGGTCAATTTTGGAATCTATATATTGAAAATGGCAAAGTTTCCTGAAATATCTCTATCCATATGATTGCCCTCTTCACTTCTACATAAGTCTTCACTCCTCACCATCAACTGGACTTTTGAGAAGCAAAAAATAAATTTCTGCTATGTCCAGTCACAGAGTTATCAGGATAACAAGTATAGTGGCAGCACATCATAACTCATATAGTGCCAGAAATTTAAAAGATCCTATATGTTGATTGCCACCCACCTTCTTTCTATACTAATATTGCTTTTATGTGGATGACTAGTTGATTTTTTAAGGCAGGAGTGGGAAATGTCCTGCCCACAGGCCATATAAGGCCCATGAAATCATTTAGTCTGGCCCTGCCAAGGCATTAGGGGTGAGTTAATTAAATGTGTGACCAAATATAGCAACTAATTTTTAAGTTGATAATTTTGTAAGGCCCGCAAATGATGTTATAAATATCCAAATGGCCCTTGGCAAACAAAAGGTCTCCACCACTTCTTAAAGAGTTACTACCAACAGAATTTTTTAATAAAATTTACCTTTACACAAGAATGTTATAGGGATTATTGCAATATTTTCATAAATCTTTAAGGGGTCCTTGGGACAAAGGCTCTACATAAAGCAAAATAATGATGCTAATTTTATTATACACTATAATTTTAATAAATGATACTGCATAATATAAATACAAAACCACTATTTGCAGAAACAATTGCTCCTCTGAAGTAAATTCTGTTTGAGAACATACCAGAATAATTTTATGGGACAAATTAAGAAACCACTTGCTTCAATCAATCCATTTTGTTCTCTTCCATTTTCATAGTTATGAAGCATTTTAGTTTGGAAAAGACTAATGATTACTTCTAGTAACATAGAAATCTAACCCTTTTGTTTTTTAATTTAACCAGTTTCATTTCCTATAAAACAGTGGTTCTCAACCTTCCTATTGCCACCACCCTTTAATAGAATTCCTCATGTTGTGGTGACCCCCAACCATAAAATTATTTTCATTGCTACTTCATAGCTGTAATTTTGCTACTGTTATAAACTGTAATGTAAATATCTGATATGCAGGATGTATTTTCGTTGTTACAAATTGAACAAAATTAAAGAATAGGGATTAATCACAAAAACAATATGTAATTATATATTGTGAAATATTTATTTCTAATCACAAATAAATGAAATTTTGTCTTGAATCATGGTGTAGCATGGGTAACAATCTTAATATGACAATGGTAAACTACATTGCTACATTTTGCTACACCGAGGAGCAGTGTGTTGGTTCCTAAGACCATGGGAAATAGGTGTTTTCCAATAGTCTTAGGCAACCCCTGTGAAAGGGTCGTTCGACCCCCTAGGGGTTGCGACCCACAGGTTGAGAACCGCTGCTATAAAACATCAGAGAATTCCTCGTTCTGATTTGCACCTCCTGTTCTTCCTTTAAAAGTAGATAGCTTCCTGCTCTGACCCTCTCTTCTAGGTTCAAAATTGCTTTCTATTAATGGAATATATTCTACAAGGGTCAATAGACTCCCTTGCTGAAGATTTCCATTGTTATCATAATGCCATGGCCACCGTGGAATGTATCATGGTAAGGTCTATCCACTGAAGAGCTTTGAAAAGTGCAAAGTGTATAATCTGCACAACCAGAGCACTTTCTTGCTTTTAAGTCTTTGTTGCTGATGGTCTCTCCATTTGTAAAGTATTTATCCCTTCCTGTGAATTGAAATATTCCTTGTATCTTAAGGTACCATTCCTGTATACTGTAAACCCTGTCTTGGATGCATTCTATTTCGCTTTCTGCTCCTCCAGAAAGCCTCCAATTACACAGTGACCAGACTTCCCACTTAGCTAACTAGAAGAGCATTATGGTAATACCTGGCAAGGTCGCCTGTGAACACAAAAAGTCCACATAAATAACATCCAGTTTGGAGCACCATAGTGGCCACAGTGGTGTGCAATGCATACTAGTACATCCAGTGAGCAGCATCCACACATTATGATGTAGACTAGAGCTTTGTAGTGTATAATTGTATATTGGTGGCCCTTCCCAGTACCATATTCTTAATTCTTTCATTTTCTGAGTTTCAGTGTCCTTCACCCAATCCATGTCTATAATTGAAACCTTTTTCTCTGTCATATAGAAGTACTACACCTCTGAAAATATCCCCAACAATCCACTCTTTGACTACAATTCTTATTGGTGTTTTTTTTTTTTCTTCCTAGTTTTCATGGTCCTCTAACACAGTGGTTCTCAACCTGTGGGTCGCGACCCCTTTAGAGGTCGTCTAAGACTATTGGAAAACACCTATTTCCCATGGTCTTAGGAACAAAGCAAAGTATAGCAATGTAGTTTACTGTTGTCATATGAAGACTGTTGCCCATGCTACACCATGATTCAAGACAAAATTTCATTTATTTGTAATTAGAAATAAATACTTCACAATATATAGTTACATATTGTTTTTGTGATTAATCACTATGCTTTAATTATGTTCAATTTGTAACAATGAAAATACATCCTGCATATCAGATATTTACATTACAGTTCATAACAGTAGCAAGATTACAGTTATGAAGTAGCAACGAAAATAATTTTATTGTTGGGGGTCACCACAACGTGAACAACTGTATTAAAGGGTCTCGGCATTAGAAAGGTTGAGAACCACTGCTCTAACACTAAATCTGTTCTTTTCCTCTCAATTTCTATATCCTTGTTCCTTTCATCTGAATCCTTTTTTATTAGCCCCCTTCCTAGCCTCACTTTCTTTCCTATCCATATTAGACTCCCTAGTCAGTCACCTCAGGAACATTGTCACAGGACTTTACAACTCACTATAAACTTGGATCAGGTTTCTCCTACAACAGCCAGCTTGGTTCAGTTCTGTTTAGCACACATTCTACTGAATGCCTACCATAAACTAGGCACACATACATGATTTTTGTACTGTGTCTACATGAGTGTCAGGAACTAGATAAGCACAGGGTACTCACTGAAATAATAGAAAAAAAAGAACTCAAGTGACCTATAAAGTCATCAAAGATGGTAAGTGCAGGTAGGAAAAATCCAGCAGCCATGAATATTGATGCCAATACATATGTATGGGCTCCAGACTCCTCTGAGCTCTCAGTAAAATTAACTATCTTGCTGGCTCTTGGGAACTCTCATTGTACTACCCTCATCATTACTCCAAACCAATGCACTCTCCTCATTATTAACCCCAACCAGACACCCTCTCAACAGGCATCATTACTTCTCACTTCTCAGAGAAAATAGAGGTACTCATGAACTCCCTCAATTCAGCACTCTGAACCCTATCCATTTTTTGTACCATTCTGTCTTGTTTTCAGTTTCAGAGAAAGCTTTGTCCTTCATAACCTCTCAAATCATGCTTTGTTCTTAACCTCTACTATCTCCCTCAGAGACTTCATTAACTATCACCTCTTTTATTATACCACCATCTATTCTTCTCTACTAGCATTTTTTTCTGCTGAAAATCTAGCCAGATATTACCACTGTTTAAAAGGAAAAAAAAAATTTTTTTTAAATCCTTTGTCTACCTTCAATACATTCTTCTGTCTCAATCAACTTAATATGTTTTTTTAAAAGGACTCTGCTTTGTGACCCACTTCTCTTCTTAAGCCATGGTAACTAATCTCCTACAAACTCTAGTCCTGGACTGTTTATTGTCTGTCTACTTGGCACCACTACCATGCTACTAAGCCTGAAAACTCACTTCCTAGAACCTCCTACTCTGCATGATTCTAGGTTAAAGTTTATCAATGTGAGAGACTCAGGTAAGAATTAGGCTGAGGGCCAAAACCGGTTTGGCTCAGTGGATAGAGCATCAGCCTGCAGACTGAAGGGTAAAGTTCCATTCGGGTCAAGGGCATGTACCTCAGTTGTGGGCGCATCCCCAGTAGGGGGCAGGCAGAGGCAGTTGATCGATGTTTCTCTCTCGTCAATGTTTCTAACTCTCTATCCCTCTCCCTTCCTCTTTGTAAAAAATCAATAAAATATATTTTAAAAAAGAATTAGGCTGAGGTAAATGGAAGCTGCTATTCCCTGGAAGCAGTAGACATATGAGAGAGATGTAGAGACATGAGCATGTTACCAGGGCTTTTAGGAAAGGTTAAGATCCATCTGCTTCTCCTCACAGACAGACAGTTTCTGGGGGCTTTCCACAGGTTGTTGAGACATGTAATAGCTTCTGGCAAGCTTTTGAAAAAGACTTACTTTAATGTTTCGGACTGAGATCAATTCCTCTGACCTTTGGGCAACATCTTTCTTATCCTCGGTGGCAGCGTCCCTGAGCTTTTCTCCTTCAATTTTTCCAAGTTCTGTAAACTCTTAATCTGATATCAAACCCTCTATGAACAAAATGCAGTGAATGACATTTTACCTGAGTGAATGCTGATGAATACACCCAAACATCTCTGCCCCGAATCTGTGCTAGCAAATAGCACTAATAATCTCCAAATTTCCCAGGTGCAGCATATTTTCATCTTAATTCAATGTCTATGAAACCATTGCCAATGTGGCAACTGCTTTCTTGGAACTTACTATCCTTAAGGAACTTAGAGACTAGTACAAGTGATATTTACAGATATAATATTACATATAATAAGATGTGCTATAAGAAGGAACAAACTTCTATGAATGCAAAGAGGAAAAAGTAGCTGGGTATGTGTTGGGAAATTATCTTGAAGGATTTCCTCTGAAATCCCCTGCGTACATTAAACTCTTCTGGGAGCTCCAAACAATACACGGGGCACCTTGGGCACTATTTAATGACTATTAACATATTCAATGACCTTTGTTCTTTTCTCCCTTTTTCTTTTGACCTCTAAGGCATAATTCAACTATGCTCATAAATAGATGTTCTTGATTTTTTTATCCTTCACAATTTCTTTATGTTTCTAAGGCCATAAGCAATGAACAAGGGAAAAAATGAGCAAAAGAGATTTTATATTAGTAAAGAACATCCATTTACCAAAATTCTTGTCCAAAGTTAAATAGGCTAAAAGGGTTAGTGTGGGAACCCCTTTCACATCCCGCGTGGTTGAGGGTTCCCATTCAGGGTTCAGGTTCTGGAGGAGGCCACAAACAAATGAAAAGAGACTAGAAAAGTATTAATTTGGGAATATTGGGGTGGGGGTCGGGGGCAAGCAGGAGCCTTCCTCTAGTGCAGTGGTTCTCAACTTGTGGGTCGCAACCCATTTGGGGGTTGAATGACCCTTTGACAGGGGTCGCCTAAGACCATCAAAAAACACAGATATTTACATTACAATTCATTAACAATAGCAAAATTACAGTAATGAAGTAGCAACGAAAATAATTTTATGGGTGGGGGTCACCACAACATGAGGGATGGTATGAAAGGGCCGCAGCATTAGGAAAGTTGAGAACCACTGCTCTAGTGGGAAGACTACACTCTGCTCTGGCCTTGCTATCCCTTTTATTGAGACTATGGGATACACCCATAGCCTTTAGGCAGGAAATTTCAATAACAAAAATACATAAGACAAATAGAGGTGGAGGCTGCTTCAGCTAACATTTCAACTAAACAGTGAATGGTTAGAGCAATTAAGATTGTTGACCAGCCTTCTGTCCACATCTTTCTATTAGTAAAACAATGTTCGATTTCTGGCAGGTTAGATTTGTTCAAAAAATATCTGATCTAAATCCAATACCAAAAATCTTGAGTTTTCTACCATTAGAACCCTTTAGAAAGCAATGGCAGTATATAAATATTCTGTATACAAATATACAGAATACACATTTATAATTACTACTTAAAGGAAAAGTGATTAAGTCAAAATTTTGATATGGATACAAAAGCAGTCTTATTAGATTATGGACTGTAGGAAATCAAGGGCAAGCTTCTCAACTACCACATAATATTAATAGATATAATAGTAACGAGCAATGCAGTGTGTGAAATCCACTTTTCTGTAATATTTTGAGTATAGTGATATTCTATAAGCTGCTAGTATGGATAGAAAATTTCCATAATTTTATAACATGTAGGTCAACATCATAAAGATATGCTCCACATAATCTAAACTATTTGGTCAATATCTTAACTCCAGCAGAAATATGAATTCCATAGTATTGTGAAATCAAACAAGAATTTCTAAAATAAAATAAATTGAAAAATGTCCTAGAATTCTAAGTTAAATGCAATGAGAAAAAATCTGTGTGTACAATAGATTTACATAAGGAAAGCTGCAGATGAAATAAGAATGTGGGCATCATAGTCATTTTAGTTGATTACATCCTGACCTGGATTTAGAAAATCTATGATGTGTTATGGAAACTATTTTTGTTTCAATGTAGTTATATGACTTCTTTTTAAAAATATATATATTTTATTGATTTTTTACAGAGAGGAAGGGAGATAGTTAGAAACATCGATGAGAGAGAAACATCGATCAGCTGCCTCCTGCATGCCCCCCACCAGGGATGCACCCATAACCAAGATACATGCCCTTGACCGGAATCGAATCTGGGACCTTTCAGTTGCATGCCCACGCACTATCCACTGAGCCAAACCAATTTCAGCTATATAACTTCTTTAAGAACAAATTAAATTAGTTAAAGGCAGAGGTACGATGTTGGAAACAGAAGTTTAGAGAATAATTTATTCTACTTACCTAGAAGAAAAGTGATAAAAATAGAATACATAAACTAGTCTCCTAAAATGAGCAAGTCATACAGAAAAGTGTTAAAGTAAATTATATATACTTAAAATAAAATGAACTCCAAATACCATCCAATCCAACTTTAATGCGATATTTAAAATCCAATGGCAGTAAAAGCATAAACTCTCTGATGCTTATTTTTAGTTTTTAAAGTGCAGGTGGAAGAACTAATCTCCCTAGAGCATCGGTTCTCAACCTGTGGGTCGCGGCCCCTTTGGGGGTCGAATGACCCTTTCACAGGGGTCACCTAAGACTATTGGAAAACACCTATTTCCCATGGTCTTAGGAACCAACACACCGCTCCTTGGTGTAGCAAAATGTAGTAATGTAGTTTACTGTTGTCATATTAAGACTTACCCATGCTACACCATGATTCAAGACAAAATTTCATTTATTTGTAATTAGAAATAAATATTTCACAATATATAATTACGTATTGTTTTTGTGATTAATCCCTATTCTTTAATTATGTTCAATTTGTAACAACGAAAATACATCCTGCATATCAGATATTTACATTACAGTTTATAACAGTAGCAAAATTACAGCTATGAAGTAGCAATGAAAATAATTTTATGGTTGGGGGTCACCACAACATGAGGAATTCTATTAAAGGGTCATGGCATTAATCTGCCCTAGAGATTACCTGGTATATAGGATACACTTAATCTGTATTTGTTGCCTAAATGGACAAATGGAGGAAATAGCTCAGAATGGGACAATGCTACACCAATGCTGGGACTCAGTGAGACCCAGTAGATTGTACACTCCATTTCTTTTTCTCCTGAACAAGTTAAAAAAAACACACACACAAGAAAGATAGAAAAACAAATGGAAGCTGCTAGGTACTAAGAATGTGTCTCCACAAAATTCACATGTTAAATCCCTATATGATGATCCTTGAAATTGGGGCCTTTTGGAGGTATTTAGGTTTAGATGAGGTCATGAGGGTGGTGCTTCTACAATAGGATTAGTGCCCTTGTATTAAGAGGACAATACCAGAGCCCTCTTCCTCTTTCTCCACCATGTGAAGATACAGAAAAAAAGAAGCTACCTAAAAACCAGGAAGAGGGCTCTCACCAGTCACCAAGTCTGCTGGCACCTTGATCTTCAATTTCCCGGCCTCCAGAACTGTGAGAAATACATGACATTTTTTCTTTTAGATTTTATTGATTTTTCACAGAGAGGAAGGGAGAGGAAGGATAGAGAGTTAGAAACATCGATGAGAAACATTGATCAGCTGCCTCATGCATGCCCCCTACTGGGGATGTGCCCAAAACCAAGGTACATGCCCTTGACCGGAATCGAACCTGGGAACTTTCAGTCTGCAGGTCGATGCTCTATCAACTGAGCAAGACCAGCTAGGGCATGACTGTTGTTTAAGCCATCTAGTCTATGGTATTTTATTATGGCAGCTGGAGCAGACTGACAGAAAACTTACTACAACTACCTCCTTTAACACTGAACAGTTTAATAAAAAGAATGAAGCTTACAGTATATTTGCAACAAGTATGTTTCCTAATTGTTAACCCAGATTTTAACAGACACCAATATGGGTGCAGCAGCATAAAGACACTACAAACCTTGCCAGGTGGGAGCCTGCATTTGTAGATCTCACACATAGAGAAGCACACTTTCTGTGAACTAGTTTAGACCCAACGAGAGAAATAAAAGGAAATAACTGGATTAAGCCACTTTGGCTCAGTGGACAGTGTCCACATATGGACTGAAGGGTCTTAGGTTTGATTCAGATCAAAGGCACATGCCTAGGTTGCAGGCTCATTCCCCAGTAGGGGGAGTGTAAGAGGCAGCCAATCAATGATTCTCTCTCATCATTCATCTTTCTATATCTCTCTCCATCTCCTTTTCTCTCTGAAATCAATAAAAATATATTTAAATAAAAGAAATAACTGAGCTAGTATACTCAACTTATTCTTCCAAAAGTTATGTCACATAACCTACACTGTCCCACCCCCAAAGAAGTGTGTGAGGCTGAGAAGACAGACCACAATTGTAATGTGAATGACATAACAATTGTTGCAGATATAAGCTTCATTCTTTTTTATTAGACTGTTCACTATTAAAGGAGGTATTTGTAATAACTCTTCTGTCAGTCTCTTTACACATGAAATGAATCATCAGAGGTGTAAAAAGTATCCTTTAGATACCAATTATCAAGAGATTTATATTTTCTGATAATCATTAAGCATGGGAGAGGGTTAATTAACTCTTATCAAATTAATAGTTTAAATCAGGGCACTTTCAATCATTTATTTTACACAAATTCATTGATACCTGATAGGTCCAGACCTTCTTGCAGGTATTAAGGTTATGAGAAATAATAAGATCAACATAGTTTCCAACCTTATGAAGTTTATAACTTACAAAGCAGGCATCATTTGAATAAGCAATTTTCATTCAGAATGGTATCACAATAGAGGAAGTACAGAGTGTTCCAGAAACTCACAGCTGAGATATTTAACCTTGTGAGACTGAGGAATTCTACTCCACTCAACCTTGAAGCAGAGCCAAAGATTGGTAAGTGGTAACCAGGCAAAGACATTGACAAAGTATTTCTAAGGCAAGCAGGTGGTCTGTTCAAGGGCCTAGAGCAAAGAATGAGACTGTGGTATAGTCAGCAAACCGAAAGAAATTCTGCAATTAATGTAATGTGAAGATGAGGGAAGAGACAGATTCTGCTAAAGAAGCAAACAGGAAATAGTAATGCTCAAGTTCATGTTTTAGAAAAATCATTTTGGTTTTAAAGGGGAGAAAGATAAAATATAAAGTTAAGGACACAGCAAAAATTTGTCAGTATTTTAAGTAAAAGAAATTGGTAACTTGAACAAAGAGACTAGACATAAAAATAAAGAGAAATAAATGTCCTTTAGAAATATCTCATAAGTAGAATAACCAAGATTTGGTGATACTGAGTAGATACTCAATATGAGGATGAAAGAAAGGGAGATGAATGTATTTCTATCATGGATAGGTGAGGAAATTCCTGTGTCAATGAATAAAACAGGAGCCCAGGTGAAGATGGTGTGGAAATGGGAGGACTAAATAACAAGAGCACTTGGATACATGTAGACTCAGCTCTCTGTAAAATATCCAAATAGAAATGCCCAGTAAGCACTTAGACACGAATCTGTAGTTTTAGGAAAATGAGGTGAATTAGAAAGAGAAAGTGGGAATCAATGGCATATAATATTTCCTGAAACAAATACTATTTTATTAAGTGGATTGAACTTGCTGGTGTACAATTAGCAAAAAGCATTATTATTATTTAATCACCACTTCCTTGAAATGTACTTTGTAATAGTTCCCTTGTTTTTGTTTGTTTGGTTGGTTGGTTGGTTGGCTGGCTGTTTTTATTTTTTTACAATATCCAACATCTTTGCTGGTTCTGCACTTGTAATCACTTTTATCTATGTGAAAAATTATATTCCTTTAAGTCACATGTATAAACTCTACATACATGGATATCCCTTCTTATAACACCTCAAATGGTATAGATGTGAACCCAACTTAATATTATGTTTCTGGTGACAAATGAGGCTGACTGTTGAAAAACTATTGAGGTTATCTATCCCAAATATTGAAAAAAAAAAAAACACAGAAGGAAAAGGAATAATTTAGCTATTTTTTAAAATAATTGTAGAAAATACCTTAAGGTAATTAAGAGAAAAATAGCATTAATATCTTGATTTTATTCTATCCTCTAGATGTGATTCTTCAAACAATAACTTTAAAATAATAAATCACTTTATTTCAAAGGAAAAATTGATGAACTATCCAAAAATGTTTGAAATGAACATTTATTCCAAAAATTATTTTCAGCAAGGCTTGAAATGCCAAGAGTAAAAGAGAAAAAAAGCATTTTGTGAAATATCTCCAGCTGTTATCACACTCATTTAATATTGATGAAATGTCCATAGTGAATAAAATGTTAAACTTGACACACCCAAAGCAGTTCTTGACCTATAGAACTTTCATTTTACTATGTATATGAAAAAACAAGTACATTTATATAAATTGACTATTTGAATCTAATATTATATTTTGGTCTTATTTCCAACCTATATTTTGGTTTTGTTTGGCAGACCAACAATATCTGAAGAACTACAATATTAATTTTGTCCATTATATTTTCTAAAATAGATTTTTTTCAGAGGGTGTATTTTGTTTTGTTTTGTTTTTTTTGTTTGTTTGTTTGTTTTTTAGTATATTTTATTGATTTTTTTACAGAGAGGAAGGGAGAGGGATAAAGAGTTAGAAACATTGGTGAGAGAGACATCGATCAGCTGCCTCATGCACCCCCCTACTGAGGATGTGCCCACAACCAACAAACATGTCCTTGACCGGAATCGAATCTGGGACCCTTGAGTCCACAGGCTGACGCTCTATCCACTGAGCAAAACCGGTTTCTGCCAGAGGGTGTATTTTGAACAAAAGCAGCCCTATCCCAAATTTCATCAAATATAGATTCCTAACCCATCCAAAGGAAGCTATTTTTTAAAAAATAGATAGAAATCTATGACTCACAAACACACACACACACAACTTTCTTCAGAAACTAAACTGAAAAGTTAAAATAGAATAAGGTACTAAGAAACAAATTAGAAAAAATACATAAAGAGAAACTCTGAGTGCAAGCCATAAGGGATCCTGAAAGCCACAGTTTTATTAAATTATATAGTTAGAAGAAGCTACTATAATATTTTTGTTCTTTTTGTTTCTTTGTTTGTTTTTAATATACACAGAGAAGGAGCTTATTGGTAATAGGGAGTAGAAACAGATGCCATGAGCAAGATAACTTAAGGAGGGCCACTGAGTCATGCTGTAGGAAAGATACCTCGTAATTTCTTCAAATAGGATCTTAGTGCTACAGTGGATTCAGAACTAGCTTAGATATGTAAAGTTCTGGGATTTCTGTGAGCTTTTGTTTATCTTGTCTACTGTCACAGTGAATGTTCGTAGGAGCTCTGCTTTTACAAAGGTGTCAAGCCTAAGATGGAAGACTACAGAGATTCCCCAACCTACATTCAGAACTATGGTGACCTGGACAAAGAAATACTTTGTAGAATTTGTACACCTTGCCCTTGCCACCAAAAGTAAACATTAAAATAACCTCCCCCTTACTGATTGAATCTTTGTTTTGAAGTAAAAATAACCCAATTTAAATAGTAAGCTACTTTCTTTTCCTCATGGGCATGAAGGAGTATACTCTGGCATGAAATCACTTCATACCTGTTAGAATGGCTATTATCAAAAAGACAAGAAATTACTAGTGTTGGTGAGGATTTGTAGAAAAGGAAACCTAAGTACTATTGGTGGAAAAATAAACTGGTGCAACTACTATGGAAAACAGTATGGCAGTTCCTCAAAAAACAAAAACAGTAATAGCATATGATCCAACAATTCCACTTCTGGGAATGTATGCAAAGAAAATGAAAACCTTTTGTTCATTGAAGCATCCTATCTAATAAAAGAGTAATATACAAATTGACCGTACCTCTGCTACATCCACCAGCCAAGCCCACCAGCCAATCAGAGCAAGTATGCAAATTAACCCATCCAAGATGGCTATGGCTACAGAGAAAGCAGGAGGGAGGCTTGGGTTGCCCCTGGTGATGGAGGAAGCCAAGCTTTCTGCAAAGCTTGGCCAGCTGAGGCCTCCACTTAAGGCAACAAAGTTTCAATGGCTGGTGCCACTGAGCAAGTAGAAGGTGTGGCTCTGCTCCAGGCTACAAAGTTTCAATTGTAGAAGATAAACAAATCCCAGATCCCAGGGCCTCCACTTGGGTTGCTGGGGGTGTGTGACTGGCCTGAAAATTATCACAGGCCCCACACAGAGACCACCCCATGCCCCAAGGGAATACCCACCCTCATCCAGGACATCCTTCTGAGCAAACCAGCTGGCCACCACCCACGCATGAGGCCTCTATTCTATCTAATAAAAGAGTGCAATATGCAGATTGACCATCACTCCAACACACAAGATGACTGCCCCCATGTGGTCAAAAGATCCTGCTCCCATGGGGACACAAGATGGCCACCACAAGGTGGCCAACAGGGAAGGACAGTTGGCAGGGACCAGGCCTGCAAGGGAGGGCAGTTGTAGGTGATCAAGCCTGCAGGGAAGGGCAGTTGGGAGGGTACCTAGGCCTGCAGGAAAGGGCAGGTAGGGGTGACCAGGCCTGCAGGGGAGGGCAGTTAAGGGTGACCAGGTCCAAAGGAAAGAACAATTAGGGGCAAACAGACTGGCAAGGGAGCAGTTAGGCATCAATTAGGCTGGCAGGGGAGTGCTTAAAGGGTGATCAAGCTGGCAGGCAGAAGCAGTTGGAGGCACTCAGGAAGGCAGGCAGGTGAGCATCTGGGAGCTAACAGTCCTGGATTTTAAGAGGGATGTCCGACTGCCTAGGATCGGGACTAATCAGGCGATCCAACATCCCTCAAGGGGTCCCAGATTGGAGAGGGAGCAGGCTGGGATGAAGGACACCCTCCCCCCACCCCCATATCTATATAGGAATATAATTCAGCCATTTAAAAAAAAAAAGGAAATCCTGTCACTTGGAACAACTTGGATGGACCATGAGGGTATTATGTTAAGTGAAATCAGTCAGACAGAGTAAAACAACTACCATTTGATTTCACTTTTATGCGGGATCTGGAAAAAATGCTCAGAGATATAGGACACATTCGTAGTTGCCAGAAGAAGAGTTAGAATAGAGAGTAAGCAAAATGTGTGAAGAGGGTCAAAAGGTACAAACTTCCATGTATAAAATAAAAAAGTCCTGGGAATGTAATGACAGCATGGTGGCCATCCTATATAATAAAAGCCTAATATGTGTGCAGAAGCATGGGACTTGATTGGAAAGTCTGTAAGGAGGATTCTCTAAAATGCCAGGGGCCTCTGGGGACCTTGCTGAGGACCGCAGCCCCTACTTCGACTTTTCCAAACAAGTCAGATCCCTGGGGTGTTTTGATAGAATCTCTATGTTGAGTCTTTTAGTCCCGGCCTTATAGAAGCATATATTTTCTGAAGGATATTTACCCTGCTGCTTGTATCTAGAGCAGCGGTTCTCAACCTGTGGGTTGGGAACTGCTAGCAGGGTCGCTAAGACCATCAGAAAACACAGATATTTACATTATGATTCATAACAGTAGCAAAATTACAGTTATGAAGTAGCAACAAAAATAATTTTATGGTTGGGGGTCACCATTACACGAGGAACTGTATAAAAAGTCATGGCATTAGAAAGGTTGAGAATCATTGATCTAGAGGATAATTTTAGTTCAAGCTGTTATGACAATAAAAGCCAAAGGAGGCAGGTGAACAGGGCTCCTTGACAGTGATAGCCAAGTAGTGCCTTAGCCCTCTCTTTGACAGAAACCTGTGTTAGAGTAATCTGTGCATCTGTTGCTCAGGAGCTGCTGGTCAGCCTCAGCAAAGTGGTCCTCCCATGTGAGGACCAAAGAATGAAATGACACTCAATGTAACCCACAAAAATCAAGAATAAGAAAATGAAAGTGACTGACTGCACAGTAAATTACTGCAGCCCGCTTGAGATTTCCAAGTTTGAGGGAATTATTTCTCAGCTAAGAAATTCACTATTTCTGTTATGCTTCTTAATAATGTCAGTATGTTTTTCATTAGAAAAATAAGCCTATTTCTAAAAGTAAGGGGAAAAAAAGGTTTTTCTGTATTTGCCTAGGAAGCAAAGGTTTAATATATATTATTAAAATGATTATTATATTAAATCAGGAAGTCAATTAAATTTATTTTTTAATTTTAATAAATCTTTATTGTTCAGATTATTACAATTGTTTCTCTTTTCCCTCCCATATCTCCCCTCCACCTGACTCCCACCTACCCTCTGCCTTACATCCCCCACCATTGTCCTCATCTATAGGTGTATGATTTTTGTCCAGTCTCTCCCTGCACCCCCCTCACCTCCTTCCCCCTGAAAATTATCAGTCCACTCCCTTTCTATGCCCCTAATTCACCAATTTATTCTATTCATCAGATTTACAATTCACTTGATTTTTAGATTCTCTTGTTGATAGATATGTATTTGTTGTTCATAATTTTTACCTTTACTATTTTCTTCTTCCTCTTTTAAAGAATACCTTTCAGCATTTCATATAATACTGGTTTGGTGGTGATAAACTCCTTTAGTTTTTTCTTATCTGTGAAGCTCTTTATCTGCCCTTCAATTCTGAATGATAGCTTTGCTGGATAGAGTCATCTTGGATGTAGGTTCTTGCTATTCATCACTTTGAATACTTGTTGTCACTCCCTTCTGGCCTGCATAGTTTCTGTTGAGAAATCAACTGACAATCATATTGGTGCTCCCCTGTAGGTAATTAACTGTTTTTCTCTTGATGCTTTTAATATTTTCTCTTTGTCTTTTGCTCTTGGTATTTTAATTATGATATGTCTTGGTGTGGTCCTCTTTGGATTCCTTTTGTTTGGGGTTCTGTGTGCTTCCTAGACTTTTAAATCTATTTCTTTCACCAGGTAGGGGAAGTTTTCAGTCATTATTTTTTCAAATAGGTTTCCAGTATCTTGTTCTCTCTCTCCTTCTGACAACCCCATAATTCTGATATTGGTATGCTTGAAGTTGTCCCAGAGTCTCCTTATATTATCTTCACATTTTTTTATTCTTTTTTTCTTTTTGCTTCTCCAGTGGAGTGTTTTCTGCTTCTTTATATTTCAAATCTTTAACTTGATTCGTATAATCTTCTAGTCTGCTATTAGGTTTCTGCATAATATTTTTTATTTCAGTCAGTGTATGTTTAATTTCTAGTTGGTCCTTTTTCATCTCCTCTTGAGTTTCGCTAAATTTCTCCGACTTTTCTAGAAAATTCTTGAAAAACCTTATAACCTTGGTTTTGAACTTTATATCCAGTCATTTGTTTTCCTTCATTTCTTTCGTTTGTGATCTGTTCTTTTGCCTTTGTATATTTCACTGATTCCCTGAGTTGGTAGAGTGACTTTGTGTGCTATGTGTCCTATGTGGCCCAGTAGCTCTGCCTCCCCAGTTACCTGAGATGGACACTCTTGGTGCACCCCTTTCTGGATTGTGTGTACAGCCTTGTTGTAGTTAATTCTTGATTCTTGTTTGTATCACTGGGGGAAATTGACCTCCAAGCCAATTGTTTGTGAGGATCAGCTGTGTCTACACATGCACACTTGCCTTCAGACCTCTGACTTTCTTGTGCCCACATGAACTTTCAGACCTCTGCCTTTTTAGTTCTCCTGAGTTTCTGTGAGTTCTAGGGTCCCATATGAGTCTGAGTCCCCAGGGTCTCGTCCAGAACTGGGGTGCAGTGCAGTTGGACCTGGATTTCAGTGCTGTTGTGAGGTTCTGTTTTCCTCCTGCTAGAGAACACCAGAGGCATAATCAACAGTCAGTCCTCTCACTTTTGTGCGCACTTTTGCACTTTCGCGTGCACTTTTGCACTTTCGCATGCCTCCAGAGCTCCGTCTTTCACAGGTCCCCTAAGTTTCCATGCACTCCTTCCTTTTCACAACAGTCTAGATTCCCCCATATGAGTTTCACCTGGAGCTGGGGTTCAGAGCAGTTGGGATTTTCCGTCTCTCTCTCACTAGAGGAAGCCAGCCAGACCCTCCTCCACCCATCCTCTCCATGAGCTTGTCTCTGTACCTCAGCTTTTTACAGCTTCTCTGAGTCTCCATGAGTCCTTCTCTTTGCTTTCCTTTGTAGAATTTTCACTCAGCCAGCTTTCCTGTGGTTCTGGATGGTGTCTGTTCTGTCTTTTTATTGTAGTTTTGAAATTGTTGTGCAATGCAGCAGCTTAGGTGTTTACCTATGCCGCCATCTTGGTCCATCAGGAAGTCAATTACTTTAAATAAGTAGATTACTTAATAATAACTATCTACATAAATAAAAAGAAAGATGCAAATTGACCATACCTTAGCAAAACCCATCAGCCAATCAGGAGTGAGTATGCAAATTAATCCAACAAAGCTGGAGATTAGTTTGCAAACACAGGTGCCAAGCAGCTGGGGAGGAAGGGGGTAAGAGGCAGGCGTTCTGTACTGCCCCAGCCACTCTTGGGCCATGGGTAGTGTGGGAAAGTAGAAAGGCAGCTCTGGATGGAGTGAAGGCTGTCCTGAAAGCCAAAGGAAGGAAGGCCCATTCTTGCACAAATCTTCATGCATTGGGCCTCTATTATTAATAATAATATACAGCCGAGACTGGTTTGGCTCAGTGGATAAAGCATCAGCTTGCAGACTGAAAGGTCCCAGGTTCGATTCCGGTCAGGGGCATGTACCTTGCTTGCAAGCACATCTCCACTGTGGGGTGTGCAGGAGGCGGCCGATCAATGTCTTTCTCTCATCAATGTTTCTGACTTTCTATCTCTCTCTTTTCCTCTCTGTAGAAAATCAATAAAATATTTTTTTTTAAATAATAATAATATATAAGAATATATTTGACTTCCTTCCCAGGGTTTGAATTTTAAGATTTGATTTCTCTCCTTATAAAGGAAAATTTATGCTTAAGTTATATGAGAAGCTCTGTCAAATAAGGAAATAATAATTATATTCTATTTACATATACATATTAAATTAATTCTAATATGTTTTCATTTATAACTAATAGTTATAAGTTATAATATTATGGAATATTGTATTTTGCAAAAAGGACAAGATTCCATGTCATTTATAATAATCTATAAAGTATCTAGATTTATAGAAATATTAGCAAGAAAAGTCAGGAGAAAAAAGCATTTGATTATAGGACTAAATGAACTAAAATAATTATACCTGTAGTTTTGTTAATTATTGTTCTCATGGCAATGTATTTGTTTGCATAAATCCAGTAACAATGTGATTTCTTCATAACCCAACATAAGCCATTTTCCAATTGTAGTTTTATTAACCAAAACTTTGTTGGAATATCTGGTCTGAGAGAGAGACATGCCAGGACTCTGGATGTCACCAAAAAGCTCAAAGGAATAAAGACTGACTTTGAAACTGATAAATCCCTTGGATAAATAGCCTGGTACCTTGCTTGGTCATGTAATTCATAACAGTCTTTCCAAGTATGGAACAAAGATTGCTTTCATGAAAGAAATCTCAAGACACCTAGAGAGACCTCATCTTGAAGAATGCACCACAGTTCTGTAGGTATTGCAGGCAAAGCCTGATAGCAACTGTGTGGCTTGACTTCTTTGCCCTGGGAATAAACTTTCTCATGAGATCCCATCAAAACATATTTTTAAAAAATAGCCTATGCAATCAACTGTTATTCTTGTTGTGTTCATACAAACAATAAGGCCAAATTATAACTAGACTTAATACAATAAGTAGATTAGTCTTTAATAAAAATAAAGGTAATTTTAGGGAAAAAATTATTTCAACAGAAAATTATTAGAAACTGTTCTAACTTTTGCCCAATAATAATAAATTGTATAATACAATCACAGTTTGTCTACACCAGATTATAAGCCCTACTTACACCTAGAGAATAATACCACCTCTAGGCACCATTGCCACCTTCTTCTGGGCCTAGGCCTCATTGTCCCTCTGACAGAGAGCAAGGATCTCTTGGCTCTGAGAGAAAACTCTGATCTGCCTCAGCAGGAAGTAATTACAGAAGAAATCTGGCATCCCCTTTCCCTAAAAGAATTCAGAGCCAAGATCCTTGAGGGGAATATAGTAGGCAGTTACACAGACATGAGCAGAGCAAGGATGATAGGCTAACTAAAGAAGGGCTAGACTCTGAGACATACTTCTCATCACTGCAACTACTCTAAAGTTAGGAATAGAGGAACCTATATAGAACTAAGCTTTAATCATAACTAATTAGAAGGAATTTATAGTTTTTATATAAAAGAAGGAATAGAGATAAAGGAAAAAGGAAGTGAAATAGATAAACTAAAAGAATATGTATAAATTACAGAAAGTATGTGTAAGTTATAGAAGATATATATAAATTACAGAAGGTATATATAAATTATAGAACATATGTATAAGTTACAAAGGGTCTTTAAGGTAAAGAAGAACTAGAGTTAAGGAAGTAAAAATTGTGAGATGGAATATAAAGAAAGGAATATAACAGGAAGAAAAGAAATTAGAATAGGAATGCTTTATAAAAGTTGTAAGAATATTTATTGTGCAAGTTATAAAAATGTTTATAAAGGTCATAAAGGGTTTATAAAAAGAAATCTTAAAAGGAATTAAAAGTATACTGAATAATAAATTTAATAGATAGAACACCTGAATTAATCTGAAAAGTAATCATATGATTTTAAATCTTAGAACACATATTCTTATATGTGAATAAGGGGGTTAAGTTTTTTTTTTAAGTTTTCTTTTGAAAGCCTATGTGAAGTAATTAGGGAGATGAATTATCTCTGAATCCAGCAAGCAGAACAGATAAGCATGGTCTGCCCAAAGCACCAGAAATCAACATCATCTCTTCAATATCATCTCATCACCTGACAAATAGCTAATGTCTACACAGCTCAGGTCTGCATGTAGCTACATTCCTCACCTTACCCTCTTCCCTTTATAATCCTACTAGAGGCCCAGTGCATGAAATTTGTGCAAGAGTAGACCTTCTTTCCTCTGGCTGCCAAAACCAGCTATCCTCTGGCATATGGGACCCGGGCTTCCCTCCGGCAGCCAGCAGGCACCCAGGACCCAGGCTTCCCTCACAGCCCTGGCTTTGTCCAGAAGGCCATCAAGTCGAATTAGCATATCATGCTTTTATTATTATAGGTCCCCTACACCTTACTAGAAGGCAAGATTTACTACTTGTAAGTACCCTGTCTTCTTTATTATACTATTACTGTTATTGTAATTCCCTTTGTTTTTCTTATATTCTACAGAGTCAAAACTTGAGCAGTAAACACGCTTTGCAGACCCCGACCTTCCAAAGCAGAAAGTTTACTGCTTTCTTCTGTCTTCTACAGCCAGCAAAACAAAATGTGGGGAGATGTGGGAAGCATAAGACTTGGTTGGAATGTCATAAGGGGGATTCTCTGAAAGGTTGGGGGCCTCTGGGGAGAACTTGCCGAAGGTGGCATTCCCTATCTTGACTTTTCCAAACAAATCTGATCCTTAGGGTGTTTTGCTAGAATCTCTATGTTTAGTTTTTTAGACCTGACTTTATAGAACCACAGCTACCAAGTGATTGCAGCTCTGCAGTTCCTGTGCTGAGCATCTGCCCCCTGGTGGTCAGTGCACATCATAGGTACTGTCAGATGGTCAGACAGTCACTTAGCCTTTTATACAAATAGACTAGAGGCCTGGTGCACAAAATTCGTGTGTGGGGCTGGGGGGTTGTCCTTCAGCCCAGACTGTTCCCTCTCCAATATGAGACATCTTGAGGGATGTCCATCTGTCTATTTAGGCCCAATCCTACCTGGACTGCTGACTCCCAACTGCTCACCTGCCTGCCTTCCTGATTGCCACTAACCACTTCTGCCTACCAGCCTGATCACCCCCTAACTACTCCCCTGCCAGCCTGATTAATGCCTAATTGCTCTCCTGCCAGCCTGTTTTTCCCCAACTGCCCTCCCCTGTGGGCCTGGTCACCCCTAATTGCCCTCTCCTGCAGATCTGGTTATCCCTAACTTCCTTCCTCTGCCAGCCTGGTCACCTCTAACTGCCCTCCCTTGCAGGCTTGATCACCTCCAACTGCCCTCCTTTGCATGCCTGGTCCCTCCCAACTGCCCTCCCCTGTTGGCCTGATTGCCCACAACTGCCCCCCTTGCAGGCCTAGTCCCTGCCAACTGCTCTCCCCAGCTGGTCATCTTGTGGTGGCCATCTTGTGTCCCCCTGGGGTCAGGATCTTTTGACCACATGGGAGCAATCATCTTGTGTGTTGGAATGATAGTCAACCTGCATATTACTCTTTTATTAGATAGGATGGAGGCCTGGTGCATGGATGGGGGCCAGCTGGTTTGCCCTGAAGGGTGTCCTGGATCAGGGTAGGTGTTCCCTTGGGGATTGGGGTGGCCTGGGAGAGGAGCCTGTGGTGGTTTTCAGGATGGCCACACCCCCTGGCAACCCAAGCAGAGACCCTGGTATCTTGGATTTACTAATCTTCTACAATTGAAACTTTGTAGCCTGGAGGGGAGCCAAGCCTTCTGCTCAGACAGCCATTGAAACTTTCTTATCTTAAGCAGAGGACTGGGTTTGCAGAAAGGTTGGCTTCCTCCATTGCCAGGGGCAACCCAAGCCTCCCTCCTGCTCTCTCTGTGACCATAGCCATCTTGGTTGGGTTAATTTGCATACTTGCTCTGATTGGCTGGTGGATGTAGTGGAGGTACAGTCAATTTACATATTGCTCTTTTATTAGATAAGATATGTATATATATTCACAAACACACACATAAACAGTTTGTAAATATTTCCACACACATAAACAGTTAGTAAATATTTCTTTCATAAATTTAAAAATATATTTGGAGAGCTTTCCAGACTACTTCAATGTATTTTTCTCTTTTTAATTTAATATTCTAACTGTTTATTTGAACTAATTTTAGACCTACAGGAAAGTTGCAAAAATACATTTTCTTCTATTTCTTACCCTGCTTTCCATTATGTTAACATCTTACATAATTATAGTGTAATTATAAAAAATAAGAAAACATTTGTTATAACATTATCACTTAAACCACAGACCTTATTCTAATTTCAGCAAGTTTTTCACTATTCTTTGTTCCTTGATTCTATTTAGGATTTCACATTTTATTTAGCTATCATTTTTCCTTGATCTTCCTGTCCTGTAAGAATTTCTCAGTCTTTCCTCATCTTACATGATTTTGATACTTGAATAGTACCAGCCAATTGTTCTGTAGAATTTACCTTGATGTAGTTTTACCTAATGTTTTATCATAATTAAAATGACATTATGCAATGCCCTTAAAGGTGTTTCAAAATATATGTGTTTGTGAACCTCTTCAAGAAGTGGCTGATTCCAGGGCTGGGAAAATATAAATCTGGACTCTCTGGTGGTGTAGGAAGGTAAGATAATGCTTAAAAAGATGGGGCTTTTTAAATTAACACAGGAGATAATAGGATTTATGACTTAATAATCAAATGGTCATAATGAACAATTTGAGTGATAAAATAAATAACAATTATATTGGATTTTAGTCTATAGAATAAATTAAATACTTATAAGTATGTAGTGATATAAATAATTGAGTAAATATCTGGGAGAAATAGCTCTTAAAATAAAATTCCATTTAGTGAATTAGGAGAGAGAAACAGAGAATCAACATTAGACAAACATTTCACAACAATTACGGCAGACTTTGTCCACCAATAGATGGTAAAATTAGTGAGCAGAAGTTAAAGAGAAACAAAATTGCCTAGTCTCAAAGCCTCTCCCACTAGAAACTATTAACTACAAAAGAAAAAATAAATTTGAAGTGGAGAATTTTGATACACACCAACTTAATCTCATGATAAATGTACCCACCATTTGACTATGATGTGAGCTATTTGATGCAATGCAAGGAAAAAGACACAATGTTGTAATTTAATTTTTACATTTTAAATTCTCCATAATATTTAAAAATTTTTAAATATCATAAATGTTATCTACTTTAAAAGAAAAGTCTCTACACTTACTTTAATAGCTTTTTTTATATATGATTTCCAGCATGTGTATGTCTAGAATAAATTTTCAGACTGGAAATTACGAGATAAAAATGTTTAAGCAATCTATTATTTTAGTATATATAAACAAATTGACCTTCATACAGGTTTTGCCAACAAATGTTATGGAAGATACATTGTCTTTCTGTTTAGTTTTAATTTATATATGTATTAATGTATGCTTTTGAGCCAGGTATACCTTCCTTATCTGTGAATAGATTTTTTCATATCCTTTGTCCATTTTTTTTTTCATTATAGCAGTCAGTCTTTACTCTTTTAATTTCAGCAGTCACTTTATATATAAGGCAGATAAATCAGTAATATGGCTTGCAAATATTTTAGTACATAGGAAATTGCTTAAATAGCACACATTTTGAGAAGCAGTTTCTATCATCGTGTCTTCATTGTAGTGAGTTAGTAGTGGTTTTCCAACTACTTCAATTCTCACAATGAGAACTAATAAAACGTTACTTTGTGTCTAAATAAAACGTCAAAATTTCAAAAATTAACTGTTTTCATTTCTTCTAAATTGTTTCTTCTAGTACATTTAGATTTTAGGCATAAAACTTGAAGTTTTGTTTTATATTTATTGGTCAAAAAAGCTATCTAAATCAGGACTGCATGAAATAAGTTTTACAGGATTTTAGTTCTAGCATATTATTTTAAGAGCTAGCATTTTTAAAAGCTAAATGTGAAACTAGAGATTTTGCAGAAAAATACAGCTATCATCTTTCCTACAACCATAAAATTGCTGAGTTTATTTGATTCAATGTCAGGTTGTCCTAGAATGCCCACTATATCAATCAAATGAGAAACCACTGATAAGCAGCAGAAATTTGAATCCCAACTTATTACAGTAATTCTGGTGCAATGCCATCCAAACATCCCCATAACCACATTCTTAGCCAGTAAGGAATGAGTTATTCTCTGACCCCAGCATATACTACAATGGAAACTATACTGTCATTGTTTCTTCCTTTAGTTTTCCTTTATTGCTAAAAGGAATTTAAGAAAATGTATTAAATATTTTCTATGGCTCTCTAATGCAATTGTCTCCCCCATTGATTTCATACCCACATCAGGAAAAAGTTTTGAGTTTGCATCTTCAACATGTGTTTTATAAAATTATAAATTATATATACTCTGCCTTGTTATCAAATGTTAATAAAATATATTATTATCTTTCTTTAGTTTATGATAAATAATAGAATTCTAATGTTTTTCTCATTCCTAATAAATCCTCTTCATTTTACTCTTAAGGATAAACATTACTATACTTTGGAGATAGTTGTAATAGAAAAACTAGAATGGTCTGTAACAGTAGCAACATATAATCTATTTGGAGCTCATAAACAAAACAAAAAATAGCAGCTAATAGAAGTAAAAGATCAAATTGTTTCTTGTGGTTAACAATATTGTAATGGTGGGAATGCAGACTGGTCAGCCACTGTCGAGGACAGTTTGGAGTTTCCTCAAGAAACTAAAAATGGAACTCCCATCTGAGCCAGTTGGATACATTTCTTGAATCTATCCCAAGAAACTTGAAACACCAATTAGAAAGGATATATGCACCCCTATGTTCACAGCAGCACAATTCACCATAGCTAAGATTTGGAAACAGCCTGAGTAGATTAAAAAACAGTGGTACATCTACACAATGGAATACTATGCTATGGTAAAAAAGGAGTTCTTACCATTTGTAACAGCATGGATGGAACTGAAGAGCATTATGCTAAAATGAGCCAGTCAGAGAAAGATAAATATCACATGGTCTCACACATTTATGGACTATAATGAACAACATAAACGGATGAACAAAAATAAATCCATTGACAGAGAAACATCAATCAGACCATCAAACCTCAGAGGGAAGGTAGGGGAGGGTGGGGGTAAGAAAGAGATCAACCAAAGGACTTGTATGCATGCATATAAACCTAACCAATGGACACAGACGATGGGCGGGTTGGGCATGAGTGAGGGGGTAGGGGGTAATGGGGGAATAAGGACACATGTAATACCTTAATCAATATAAATAAATAAATAAATAAATAAATAAATAAATAAATAAATAAATAAAACGTTCAAGGAGTTTAAGGAAGTCTTCATGAATGAGGTGAGGGTCAAGCTGCGCCTCAAACGAGACTAGGTAGTATAAAAGCAAGAGATGCATTTAAGCAGATTTTATTGAATGAGAAGTTTCTAAAGGTATCATTGTACCATGCACACTAGAGTAACATGGGTTAAGGAAGGAAACAGGGAATGAGATGGGCACATCTTTAGAGCCATTCTCCTAATAAATGAAGATGAATGACCAATCTCCCTGAATTTCTACAACACTTGCAAATGGTACTAGATACTTTCACCCGAATAAAGTCCTAAAAATCAGGCTGCTTAGTATTTATGTGTGTAAAAAATTGCCCGGCCAGCATGACTCAGTGGGTGAATGTGGACCTATGAACCAAGAGATCACAGTTCGATTCCTAGTCATGGCACATGCCTGGCTTGGGGGTTTTGATCCATCAGTGTGTGGTGTGTGAAGAATGCAGCTGATCAATGATTCTCTCTCATCATTGATGTTTCTATCTCTCTCCTTCTCTCTTTCTCTCTGAAATCACTAAAAATATGTTTTCTTAAAAAATCACCTGGACAAATTGTTATAATGCAGATCTAATAGAGTAGATCAGAGGCGAGGCATGGAATTCAGTATTTTTAAGAAGCTCACAGGTGATGATAATACTGCTGGTTGATGGATCATATTTTGGATGCCAAGTGCATAGAGGTCAAATAGCCCTTGGATCTTATTTTGTGACTTTTTATTTTGACATAATTACAAAATTACTAAGGAATTTAAGGATACATAATATCAACATCACTTATCATTGTTGATAGTAACTTTTGTCACCTAGCTGAAATGGTATTTGTGAGGTTTCTTCTTTTTTTCCACTGTCCAAACTTTATTGTTTGGAAGGAAGTCTCTTTGTTCAACTCACACTTACGAAATCAGGAGTAATGGCCTACTTCCTAGAGAAGAGACTATGTGCATAATTATTTATAATTTTTCCTATACAGATTTGTCTGTTTTGTTCCATTTATTTATTTGCTCATTTATTTGTATCATAATGGACCTGTGAATATTTTTTATATTGTGAGTTATAACCCAATGTTGCTATATTTTCTTGTTCAAATTATTCCAGCTTTGACCACTGCTCAATTATTTCAAGCTCTGCCAGTTGGCTCCTACATCCTGTTCACACACCTTTTCCATGATTTGATCTGCTTTTGAACATTTCCTTGCTTTCTGGCACTGCAAGATTCTTCTAGTTCATCTTCTATGTTCCTTGCTCCAGTTCTAGAATCTGCTATTTCTCAAAAGAATCATTAGATCTATTTTTTTAATGGTATTAGAAACTATTAACTTTGTGTTAGATGTTCTCATTGGTACAAGATTACCATTGCACTAACCTATGTATATATCAGACAAATATAAATTGATGGACATTTTACAAAAAAATATTGTGATTTCTGTCACAAACAAAAATTAATATAATTAAAGTTATCCTAGGACAGAATGAATTATTTCCATTTTCACTTACCTGAAAATGTTTTTATTTCATCTTCATTTGTTAAAAATATTTTATCTGGATATAAATTGATTCTTTTCTTTTTCCTTTTAGTATTTTAAACATGTTTTTTCCTTACCTTTAAGTTTCAAAGTTGGCCATTCTTTACATTTCCAATCCCTATATAAAAGGTGTCATTTTTCTCTGGTTGCTTTTAAGATTTTCTCTTTTTATCTTCAGCTTTTTAGCAGTTTGACTTTGTAGAATTTTGACTTTTGTTCAATTTAGGGCTTGCTGAATTTTTTTGACTCTGTAGAATTATATTTTCTTTCAAAATTGAAATATTTTTACTCATTAGTTTTTCAAATATTTTTACCCCATATTTTCTTTCTAATTCTCTCTCATTCTTTCCCCTGCCTCCCATACCTTTTTTTCTCAAAGTAAGACATCCCCCCAAAATAAAACCTACTCCCAGTTTTGCCTCTCGCTGTAATATAAAGCATCCACCGAAAATAAGGCCTCCCTGATAATAAAGCCTCCTCGAACATAAGGCCTTCCCAGAATATAAGGCCCCCGAAGCTACCGTAAGGCTGACTCCTGACTTAAAGAGACCTCACATTGCCTAAAAAACTCCAACTGTTCTGAGGCCAATCAATAAGCTGGTTTGTGATGACAACTACTATCGTACCGTATACAGGTAATACATTTCCTTTATTTTTGTTCAACAATAAATGTGTACTGTGTCCTTCTTCATGGAAAAATAAGACATCCCCTGAAAATAAGACCTAGCGCATCTTTGGGAGCAAAAATTAATATAAGACACTGTCTTATTTGGGGGGAAACAGGGTATATATATCCCTCTGCTCCGTTTTTCTATATTCCTATCCTCCTCTCTCTTTCCCTTTCCTCAATTATAGTATGCCAATTGCACATATATTAGGATATTTCATATTGTCCCATAGGTGATTAAGTCTCTTTTCATAATTTTCAATCTTTTTTTTTAAATTTCTGAATTTCTCAGATTGGAAAATTTCTTTTGAAGTTTACTGAACCCTTCTGCTATTTCCAATATGCTAATAAGCTCTTTAGTTTTTATCTTAAGTATTGAATATTTTGGTTTGAGAATTTCCATTTAATTTTTAAAAAAATATATTTTATTGATATTTTACAGATAGGAAGGGAGAGGGATAGAGAGTTAGAAACATCGATGAGGGAGAGACATCGATTAGCTGCCTCCTGCACGCCCCCGACAGGGGATGTGTCCGCAACCAGGATACACGCCCTTGGCCGGAATCAAACCTGGGACCTTTAATTTTGCAGGCCGATGCTCTATCCACTGAGCCAAACCGGTTTTGGCTCCATTTGATTTTTGTTTATACAGTTGACCCTTGAACAACATAAGGGTTAAGGACCCTGACTCCCAGTGCAGTTGAAATGCCACATGTAACTTTTGACTCCCCAAATACTTTACATTAGTTGGTTCTTGGTATCCACAAAAGATTGGTTCCAGGACCCCTTCAGACAATAATTTCTTCAGATGCTCAGGTGGTCTAGATAAAATGATGTGGGTCAATGCATACAGTCGGTCCTCTCTATCTGTGTAATTTCCACAACTAATTGAAAATAGTGCAGTTATTTGCTGAAAAAAAAATGCACCTAAGTGTGTCTGTGAAGTTCAAACCCATGTTGTTCAAGGGTCAACTATGGTTTTCATTTATTGACTGATCTTTCTCATTTGTTCATTATTTATAATTTTTTAAGTTTTAAACATATTTTAATAGCTTTATTAGAGTTTTTCTTTGTGTTATTTTGAAGTTGATTTATATGCACTGCTTGATCTCATTGCTAGAAGTTACATTTTGACATTTTGTTGTTTCTTCACATGTGTAATAATTCATTTTAGTGTCCTGGAAACAGTGTGTATTACATTGTGGAACCTGCCTATTGTCTTCACTAGCAGAGAGGTGTGGACAAGGATCCTGGAATGCTGGTGACCCTTGAGCCCTGGCAAAGGTCAGAGCTATGCACCCACTGTTTAGTCCAGACTATGGTAGCCAAAGCAATTTCCCTACCAGATAGTCATGTAAGTCCTTACTGATAAAATACTTAATCTGTTACTGGAAATTGCCTGCCTAAGGGCTATAGGAATATCTCAAAATGAATGAAAGGAAGGCGAGGCCTGAGCCCAACCTGAGTCCTTCCTCTTGAGCTGGGTTCCCGCTTGGTTCCCAGTATTTCTGAAGAGTGTGTGTGTGTGTGTGTGTGTGTGTGTGTGTGTGTGTGTGTGTGTGTGTGTGTGTGTTTTCTCTAGCAGGTATTTAATTTGGTTGGACTCAAATTCAAAACATGCCTCCAGCACTAGCTGGGTTGGGTCATCAGCTCTTGGATTGAAGGATTCTAGGTTCGATTCTGGTCAGGGACACTTGTCTTGGTTGTTGGCTTGATCTCTGGCCCTGGATAGGGCACTTGAAGGAGGCAACCAATCAATGTGTCTCTCTCATATGTGTGCTCTCTCTGTCTCCCTACCTCCTCTCCACTCTCTTTAAAAATCTATGGGAAAATATCTTTGGGTAAGGATTAACCAAAAACCAACAAATGAAAAACATGCTTCCACTGTGGTGGACAGCAATTGAAATCAGTGCTTAATTATTTAGTCTTCAATCTATTTTTTTCTTGCAACCCTCTCATTCCTCCTTCTTTCATGTGCAGTTGAGAGGCAAGAATTTGAGTGGAGTAGATCTAGAAACTTTCCTTTACACAGCTCCTCGGTTCTCACTTTTATCTGCCCTGGCAGCCATGATTCTATACTCTGATTGCTCAACCCATTAACACTGGTTTATTGCTTAAGTTCTAGCTTTTTCATGTCCCACAAGCTAGAAAGTAACCTCAGACCAATAGCTATATAAAATCCAATAACACACATCTTATCTTCAATAGCTAACTTTCCTCTTGTTTTGGCTTTCACATATTTGTTGTTATTGTTGTAAATTTTTTGTCAAGAGTTTATCATTATTACCTGTGGGAAGACTAGTTTAATACAAGCTAGTCTGATTATTACCAAGATTTAAACTCCCTTAGTACGTTTTAGATCTGTTGTGTTTGCTTAATTCACTAAGCAATAAACATGACGAGTTTATCTCGGAAGCCCAATTTTATTAGTATTGCATTAATATTGATATTCATGCCTGTGTACCATTTTTAAATGTATTTATTTTTAGATACAGAGTAGCATATTGTCCAAAAATAAAAAACTGTCAAGACAATCACCCTAGATTAAAATCTACATCTATTTACTCATTTTCTGTCTTGAGCTATTAAAATTTTTGAAATTTTATGAAGAGAATAGACTGATGGTTACCAGAGGGGAGAAGGGTTGGGAGACTGAGCAAAAATGGTGAAGGCATTGAGAAGTACAATTGATAGTCAAAAAATAGCTATGGGAATGTAAAGTAAAGCATAGGGAATATAGTCAATAATATTGTAATTACTATGAATGGTGCCAGGGACATAAAAGAAATATTGGGTGGGGGGAGCAATTTGTGAAGGGTATGATTGGGTGACCACTGTCCTATACACCTAAAACCAATACTAAATAATATTAAATGTAAACTTTAATTGAAAAATAATTTTTTTAAAGTTATGTAAACTTTTTTTTTCTAAATCATTCTTTATTGACAGCATGGATATAATAAACTACCTACCTATGTGTAGGTTAATTGCAATAATATTAATATTTTGTAGATGCCTCCTGGAAAGGTCTATTTACAGACAGTTCCCATTCTAATTTATCCATTTCTGAGCAGAAGCAGATATTAAATATTTTTAAATTTATTCTTTCCATATCTTTTGCCAAACCCCTGATCTTTTACCAGCATCCCTTTCATACATCTAGGAGAAGTGAGCAAAAGTTGACTGAGGGTTTCAGGAGAAACTTTGTTTCTTAATGAAAGTGACAGATATTCCTGTGTAAATGCAGGCACAATAGAGACCTATTAGTACCGCAGCCATTTTCAGTCTATGAGGAGAAAATCAAGGGAACCTCAGTGATGCCAGTTCTAACACCAGTGAGCTCTCAAATCCATGCCAATGGCTACTTTTCTTTAGACTTCTAGTTAAGATAAATAATACCCCCTCATTGTTTAGTTCACTATTCATTAGATATCTAGTTACTTGCAGCTGAATGCATTTCTAACTGACAACTACTACTTCCTGGGGTCGTTTTGAATATCCCATGGGATAGCGTATTTCAAATGCTTAGGTGAGAATGTAACACACAGTGAGAAATCAATAAGTGTAAACTATAATTTTATTTATTCACTTATTTATGATCTAACTTGCTTCCAAAATTATCTGAGATTGTTTAGGCAAGCATATACAGTTCAACAGGAAAAAAAATGTCAGAAAGAATAAAAAGTTAAAAAGAGTTGCAAAAGTTAAGACACATTAGTAAAGATACATATAATTGCTACAGACAATTTCTAAATTTGATTTGAGTTTTCTAATAGTGAAAAAAAATAAGAAAGCCAATCATCTGGTATTAAAAATCAATTTTGTTGTTGTTGTTCAGGTCAAGTAATAGCACAATATAAGAGAGGAATTTAAACTTGTAGATACTTAATTTTTAAGATATAACCTAAGGTTCTCAGTTATTTCTCGTGTTATCAAGTTAATGGGCTTTATTATGGTACCCAAATTTCATATAACACTTTCATCTCACACCTTATAGAAAAGAAGATTTTACCTTGATAAAAATGAGTTTTCTCACATGGAAAAACATATATATTTTAAAAGCCTAAGTAAGCATCAAAGCCAGGGTCGTAACATCCAAAAGGACTGAAGGCTTGACCAAACACCAGGCTGTGCCCGCAGCAGACACATGGGCTGAACTGTTGACCTCTGGGAAAGAGTGGGGGAGGCAGGGCTTGATCAGCAGTGGCAGTGGCTGCTGGCAAGGCCCAGAGAGAGAATCAGGGTGATCAGACTGTGCTTCTCTCTCCAGACCTCTCCAGCAACTAAGCCTCTCTCTCTCTCCAGGAGGTCAGCAGTTCAGCCCACTCACCAGAAGCCTGGGGCAGCTGCTGATCAGCCCATCTCTATGATCAGGCCCAGAGATGCTGACTGGCATAGAAAGCAACCAATCAGAACCAAATCTGGGTGAGTTGCAAGGAACCAATGGCTGCCTAGGAGGCAAAGCTTTTGATGCTGACTGGCATAGAAACTGATAAATCAGAACCAAATCTGGGTGAACTGCAAAAGCAGAACTTAAGATGGGGGATGAGGAGGGGTTTTAAGGGCAACAGCTATTTGGTGTAAGGTGTAAGAAAGTGGTTCAATTTTTTAAATGATCGGTTTGGAAGTATAGTTCATATGGCTGGCTATCAGTCCAGATATAAAGATTATATATTTTTGTCTGCCAAGAGCATCTCCTCTTGCTGAAAAAGGCTCCCCCCCCCCCGATCATTTAAGCAATTATATCTTAGATAATATACCTATACTAATAAAAGAGTAATATGTTAATTAGACTGGGTAGACCAGCCATCTTCCAGACATCCAACTTCCTTCAGACAAAGCCATGGTGGTGGGGGCCAAGGCAGAGTCAATTAGAATTGATCAGGCTGGCAGGGGAAGGCAGTTGGAGGTGAGATCAGGCTGGCAGGGGAGGGCAGCTGGGACAAGATCAGACCAGCAGAGAAGGGCAGTTGGGGCAACCAGGTTAGCAGGGGAGGGTATTTAGGGGTGATCAGGCAGGCAGGCAGAGGTAGTTAAGGATGATTAGGAAGACAGGCAGAGAGGTTAGGGGCAATCAGGCAGGCAGGCAGGCAGGTGAGTGGTTAGGAGCTAGTCATCCTGGATTGTGAGAGGCATGTCTGAGTGCCACTTTAGGCCCGATCCCTGTGGGCAGTCAGACATCCCCTGAGGGGTCCCAAGTTGAAGAGGGTGCAGGTCAGACTTAAGAAACCCTCTCTGTGCATGAATTTTATGCACATGGCCTCAAGTATACATATAAGAAAAGCCTAAGTGACCATTATAGCAAAATGACCATAACAACTGGTCGGGGGTGGGGGAGGGGGGAGGCAGATGCTTAATGTAGGAGCTGCCCCCTGGTGGTCAGTGTGCTCCCATGGGGGACTGCCACTCAGCCAGAATGCCAGAAGCTAGGCTCACGGCTGGCAGTGAGTGCAGCAGAGGTGGTGTGAGCCTCTCCCAACTCTGCAATGGTGCTAAGGAGCAACAAGCCAAGTGGTAAGTAGCAGCAAGCAGGTGGGTGGTAAGGAGCAAGGGTGCAAGACTGTGAGAGGGTGCAGGACCCCTCCCCCCCAGTGCAAAATTCCATGCATCAGACCTCTAGTACACACACACACACACACACACACAGAGAGAGAGAGAGAGAGAGAGAGAGAGAGAGAGAGAGAGAGAGGAATAAATGAGGGATTAATGTTCTAAGCTGATGACCAAAAAAAAAAAAAAATCTTGAAAGTTGTCTACCATGATAATTATCTGCAATGATTATTTCTTTAAACATTTATACTGGCATCTTGAGGGTGGGGGAAATGTCTAGGCAAGTTATGAAGGACTCTAACATACAACTGCTTTATTTTAAAACCTATTTATAACTTTTTGTTGTGCCATTCATCTTCACCAGAGGATATATTTCCAATGATTGTTATAGAAAGAGTGGAAGGGAGGGAGAAAGACAGAGAGAGAGAAAAAGAAACACCAATGTGAGAGAGACACATCAATTGGTTGCCTACTTGCATGCTCTTTGCAACCAAGGAACATGCCCTTGACTTGAACCAGGATCTTTCAGTCCACTGGCCAAAGCTTTATCCATTGAGCCAAATTAGCTAGGGCTATTTATAACTTTTAATACCCTTGCAGTAGCAGAGAAAAATCACATTCATGTAACAGATAAATAGAGGCCTGGTGCACAAAATGTGTGCATGCGGGAGGGGAGGGGGAAGGTGTCCCTCAGCCTAGCTTGCACCCTCTGTAATCTGGGACCCCTCAAGGGCAGTCAGAAATCCCTATCACAATCCAGGACTGCTGGCTCCCAATCACTAGCCTGCCTGCCTGCCAGATTGTCCCTAACCACTTCTGCCTGCCAGCCTGACCACCCCCTAACCACTCCTCTGCCAGCCTACTTGACTCCTAACTGCTCCCCTGTTGGCCTAATTTTCCTTAACTTCCCTCCCCTACTGGCCTGGTAGCCCCTAAATGCCCTTCCCTGTCAGGCTGGTCACCCCTAACTATCCTCTTCTGCTGGCCTGGTCACCCCTAACTGCCCTCCCTTGTCAGCCTGGTTGCCTCCAAATTTCTTCCCCTGCAGGTCTGGTTCCCCCCAACTGCTCTCCCCTGCAGGCCTTATCCCTCCCAACTACCCTTCCCTCCAGGCCTGGTTGCCCCTAACTTCCCTCCCTTGACAGCCAGATCACCCCCAACTGCCCTCCCCTGCTGACCTGTTCACCTCTAACTGCCCTCCCTTGATAGCCATCTTGTGGCAGCCATCTTGTATCCACATGAGGGTGGCCATCTTGGGTGTTGGAGTGATGGTTAATTTTCATATTACCTCTTTAATATATAGTATACCCAAACATTGAGCCAACCTAAGAGAAAGAGAAAAAGAGAGAGAGAGAGAGAGAGAGAGAGAGAGAGAGAGAGAGAGAGAGGTGGACACAGAGTGGGGACTCTCAAAAGAAGCAGTAACATAGTAACATTTTCTGTATTGGTGTATTCTCTGTTTATTATGAAGACTGTCTAACCTAATGAGGAGTTGTAAGTAAGTCTGGAAGAGAAAATCTGCTTTAGGAAAACAGTAACCTCTTCTCTTAAGAGTTGAGAATTCTAAAAAGCAAGGATATTCTGACACCTTCCAAAGGAAAATTTTAACATGGGTTTTAAAATTTGGAAGTGTTGTTTGTACTCCGGAAGTCCACAAGGCAGGAAGACCTGCTAGTTTATTAGTATTCATTTATTCAAGGTAAAAGTGGACAAGAAGACGTTGC
>PVJN01014745.1:0-45879 GCA_004026805.1 Lasiurus borealis | reverse complement strand
ACCTTGACATTTATGAGGTGTTTGGAGAAAAATATCAGCCAGCTCCCAGCTGAAGTTTCTCACCTATCTACTAAATAACTGCAAGGTGGATGGTTTTATAAAATACACTTAATTGAAGGTTTATAGTGTGAACATTTTATGGGTGCAAAAGCCATCTGTTCTTCTAAGTTCTACTTCTTTCCTCTCTCCTCTCCCATATTTCTACATCTCATCCCCCTCTTGGCCAGGGCGTTCAGCTTCTGTCTCTGTTTCCTCTCCCTTCATCCATCTTCATCACACATTGACAGTCCTCCAAGTCATGTATAATCTGGGCAGAAGCTCAATTTGACTTTGTTCATAAGAGAGGGTGCGGTGTGATAAAAGAGAAGCTTCGGGAACAACTGAGGCACCTTAGGGCTCTGCCTGGGCTTTCGTAGGCTCCTTGAGGGCACAGTTTATTTTTTATTATTTTCTATGCCTTCTTCCTCTCCTCCTCTGTGATTAGTATTTTATACACATGCTTTTAATTAATAAAAGGTTGAGTCAGGACTCTGATTCAGTGGGTCTGGGTGGGGCCTGAGATTCCACATTTCTAATAAGCTCTGAGAAGGTGCCCATGCTATTGGTCCATGGATCAAGATGCAAAAGTGATTCTTAAAGGAGCTAAAAATCCTGGAGGGAGGAGGAAACCCAAACTGGACAGAAGAGTTTAGCACTGAAAGAAAGGTAGGCATTTGAGGAATTGAGGAAGCGGTAAATGGAAAGGAAATCAGAGAAAGAGACTGTGGTAAGAGCCAGCCAAGACGGGAAGTGTGTGAATTCTGGAGATGGAACGTTCAAGGCCTAAGGTTATCTTCCTCCAGGAATGAATTCCCCACAAAAGCCAGCACAGGACTGAAAAGACCGGCAGCTAAAGCCAAGAGGACTTAGGAGGGCAGGAATGAAAGGCCGCTGAATCTGGGCCTACCATACTGGTATTGAAAGGAGAACGAGAGGCAGAAAATAAAGCAAGTCAGTGATACTCAGTTGTTATGCACCAAGAGGAGAGAGAGCCAGTACTGATTAGTGAAAAGTACCAGTTCTGGAGAGAAAGGATGCATTCTTCTGTGGTTAAGGTGATCCTGTGACTCAGAGTAGGGACTAAAGGCTGACTGGTTCTGATGGGACCCCATTAAGTGAAGAGATGACAAGTTTGTAGTCAACCTGAGAATGCATAGGTACTATATGAATGAGCCTTTTGAGATGATGAAGGTGCTTGAAAACAGCGCTTCCTCACATAGCTGAATGTCCTTCCTGCCATTACTAGTGAAGTTGTGATGTGTACTCGAATGAGCTCTCCTGCATTTCCATCTCCATCACTATTATCACTGGCAGAGTGTCCATGGTTCCAGGGGATAGGTTGGCCAGAAGCGATTCTGGATAAATCTTCCCTCTTCAGTCTTCCCTTCTTCTTCTCACCTCTTCTCCTGTCTCAGTGTTCAGTGGGTCCTGCCAGCCCATAACACAGTGATGAGATGCAGGGTCCTGTGTCTGGCTCCCAATAATCAGAAAAGTCTATGCAACCAAGCGTGGGGCCAGTGGCTCAGAGGCTCTGCTGCCTGAACTCAGTCGCTGTTGAGAAAGCACATCATTGAGATGCAGAAGGAAAAGCCCCATTTGTTTGGGTCTGCACCTGACCAGTCCTGTCTCCTGAAGTCCTTTGCTCTTTCTTCCTCACCTCACAGGTGGGTTTTCTCTTAGTCTCTCACTCTCACCAGCAAATGACCCAGTTGTCACTAGAGAAGGAGCAGCAGGCAGGACAGAATGGGCAGAGGTTAGCTGCAGGCATTGAGGCACACAGCAGCCTCTGTGGCTCCTGAAACAGGCTAACAGGCCTCCCCTAGAGGAGAAAGCGGTGGGCAGCTTTCCTCCGTCCCCATGTGGAGGCAGGTTACATGTGAGGGAGGATTGCACAGGAGCACCAACTATGTAACCGACCATGAGACTCCCCACCCTACCCCAGGCTCTAGAAAGGCAGGAGGGCTTTTCATTTCTCTTGGGATGTGCGAGTGTGATCTACATCGTGACCACTTAGGATGTTCAAGCGTGATCTACATTGGGACCACTTGAGGTCACTTCCCTCCTCCTGGTGTGAGTTTCTGTTACCAATGGGATGGTCAGGGATACATCACCCTCTGCAGGACTGACAGAGTCCCTCCTTGTAGTGTCAAAAGCTTGCTCACCTTAGGCCTTTACCTTCCAGATGTGTGGAAGCTCCAGCTCCATTCATAAGGCCTTTCGCCTGGTTATTGAGGATGACCTCCCTTACTTAAAGTCAACTGTGTATGGACTTCTGTCAAATTTACAAAATGTCTTTGCAGTAGCATCTAGGTTAGTGGTTGAGTGAATAACAGAACATTGTCACTTAGCCAAGTATACACAATAGGCCATCATACCCACTAACCTGTGATCCTGAATGCCCAGGCCATGTTTCCACCTCTGCATTCGCAGGCCTGGAATCCATGCAAGTAAGATTATGGATTTTCTGAGAGTCTTTCTAAGTCTTTTGAGTTTTACACCAAAGCCAATAGGAGCCATTGCAGGAACCTGAGTGAGAGTGGAGGGGCTGGAGCTGCCTCTTCCTCTGTTGAAGCCCTGCTGGCTGTTTGCTCCTCTGGGAGAAAGGGAGGAACCAAATCTGATGCCCCGCCCCTCGGAGTGGATTGCTCCTGCTCCAAGAGACAGTTCTATTGAGTTCTTTCTAAAGGGTAGAGACTACCTGGGGAATGTGTTTCAGACAGACTGCTAAATTTAGTCCTCTGCCTTTTTACAAAAGCAAACCAAAACATGATATTTTACCCTAAAGTTATACCCACATTTTTGAGGAGTGCAAGTCCCCCATGTGGCTGAGGCCGAGGGTCTCTCTCTCAAACATCACGTTGGGGGCTCCTTTTGCGGGGGAGGCTGCTACCCTGGGGAGGGCATAGTTAGATCACCCACATATGGCTGGATCGTGACTTGGACAAGGTGACCATTGGGCACACATATCTGGTGTGCAGAAAGGAAGTGAGAGCAGACACTGGCCTCACTGGAGTCCCTGCCCGCTGTCCTCTCTCCTGGTCAAATTTGCCATGCTACAGCAGACATGAAGCAAAGGCTGTTTTCATCTTGATCAGAAAATAAAGAACCAGGTACCTAATGTACTGCTGTACATCAAAGCCCTCCTTAGCCTCCCCCCCCCACCCCCCAGAGTCCCAGTGAAACACAGCAGAGCCCCTGGCTTCATGGGATGAGGTGTTACACAGAACTGAGGCCCATGTGCTCCAAAGCAGGTTCCTGCACCCAGGACTGGCCGGGACAAAGGGCCACCAGCAAATTAGAACATGAATGAACACCCTTATTTCTTCTTTCAATGCTCTGATCAATGAATTTGAAATCACATCATTATTATAATATTTTTTTTATCCTCACCCAAGGACATGTTTACTGATTTGAGAGAGAGAAAGAGAGAGAGAGAGATACATCCTGTACATGTCCTAACTAGAATTGAACCTGCTATCAAGGTATATGACCAGACTGGGAATCGAAATCAACTTTTTGGTACATGGGATGATGTTCCAACCAACTGACCTATCTGGACATGACTCATTATTTTAATTCTTTTTAAAAATATATATATTTTATTGATTTTTTACAGAGAGGAAAGGAGAAGGATAGAGTGCTAGAAACATTGATGAGAGAGAAACATCAATCAGCTGCTTCTTGCACACCTCCCACTGGGGATGTGTCTACAAGCAAGATACATGCCCTTGACCAAAATCGAACCTGGGAACTTTTAGTCCGCAGGCCGATGCTCTATCCACTGAGCCAAACCGGTCAGGGTGATCATTATTATAATTCTTAATGAAGTTTGGGGGTTTTTCCTGCTGTTTCTGGAGTTTTTTGAGGATGTTTGAAGTTTCCCCATTGGGTCTAAAGACCCTAGACTGGAGCCTCACACGTGTGCTCTATAATCATACTGAATCCGGGGAGCAGAGACCCTTGGAGGCTGGATAGTTCATTCCGAGGCCCCAGTCTACCCCAAACTGAGCTCAGTTCTAATCAGTTCAGCCAATATTTACTACCCCTTCCCATGCCATTCCCTGTGTGTGTGTTGGGGGGAGGGGGAGAAGATAAGTTGGATGTGGTTCACTGGCCTCAAGGAACATTGCTAAACTGAGGAGATAGATACAGACCATGATAACATGGATGGTCCTGACAATACCAAAGATGTGCCCAGGGTGCCAAGTGAGCCTGGAGGAGGGTACTGAGCCCACTGGACTCCGGTGTGTCTGGATGTGTCTGGGAAGGAAGAGACTAGACTGGGTCACCCTGTGGCATGGGTGCTGGGGTGAAGGGCCCTTCCTTATCCCTCTTATCTTGGGAGGCTCTGGAGCTGCAAGTGGGGTGTCCAGGTAAAGCACCTGGGTCCTCCGAGAAGCCCCTCATCTCAAGAACAGGGGAAGAAGGAAGAGCCAGTGTTTGCCTCTCTGCCCGCTCCCAGCCTGAGAACAGGGCGGTCATAGCAATCAGCTCCCTTCACCTCCACCTGAAGCAGTGAGGGCTGCAGGCACAAAGAGCTGGTCCTACTGTCTGCTCACCGAGGCCCTGGATGCAGGGCTGCTCATGGTATCCAGGCAGGAGGCAGCAGGATATGAAGGTAAAGCTTTATGGAGGGAACTGAGCTATTAGCAGTCAGCCCTAAGGTACTTAATGCAGCTCCTCACAGCTAAGCCATAAGGAAATGGGACTTCAGAGAATTTCCCGAAAATGTAAAGCTCCTTTTAAATAGCAAGGAGACTTCCTGACAGTGGGGAGGGGCTTCTCAAAGGCCATATTTCCTTTGAGGGCATGGAGCCTCACTTCTGAGGCACCTACCTGACCTCTGCACCCACCTGGCCTCTGCAACCAGAGTCAGAGACTCTCTTTAAGGGGAGCGTCATCAGGTCTGTAAGCCCAGATTCTTAGCAGCCCTGTGCATATATGGAGTTGAGAAGGAGCTGGAGCAGGGACAGGGATGCTGAGGAAGTGCCATCAGTATGCTCTCCTCATTCTAGAATGCACACACTCCTCTTTCTAGAATGCATATTCTCCTCTTTCTAGAATGCATACCCTCCTCATTCTAGAATGCAGTGATGAGTGGCAGGTCCTTGTGGTGCTTTTACATGCCTTGACCCTCAGGGACTGCAGATGGGGCAGATTTTTGGGTCCTATCTTCATTTTAAAGACAAAGAAACTAAGTCATAAAATGGCAATCTATAGACAGAGAATGCAAGTTGGGATGAGGAGGGTTCCAGTCACCAATGTGGAGAGACTTGCAGAGCACAGACCCGTCACCTGTGAAATGCACAACGGGATTGGGCAAGATCAGTGGCTTCCAGACTGAAGTTCAGGATGAATACCACTGGGCCCTTCCAAGGGTGGGTGGGGCCAGGAAGCCACTCTCATCAGAGCATTCCACCTTTATCTGTTACGTTTTGGGATTCTCACATGAAATTTCATTTGAGAATAGGGTTTCTCAGCTTACGAAGTCCAAAAACTGCCCCATTTTTAATTTTTGACTCTCTTGAGTCAGGCCTCCTTAGCCATGACCCAATGTCCTCTTCACCTTCACTCTGGGATGGGTGGATGGCCAAGAAGGAAGCAGGCAGCTTCCCCTCCCTCTGTGGGTGGTCTTTAACCAGGGTATCTGCCCTGCAGAAGTGGAGTGTGAACTGGGGCTACATCTGCTGGCTGACTCCATCCCTTTTTGCCATTAGGGCCCCTAATAATGCTTTGTTTTCATCTCTGGAAAATACATTTTGCGCAATTAAAATACATTTAGTTGACATATTAGGATTCCCTGCCTCGGTTTTGTCGAGATTGCACCAACCTTCAGGACTATTGGGACACCCAGTGAAGCTTATCCCTGAGGGCCTGCAATAGGCAGATGGGCTGGCTAGGCAGAGAGGGAATACAGGAGCTTCACTGATTCAATGGCAATGAGCCATTACCTGAATGGAGGAGACATCTGACAACCCGCTGGGATCTCTCATTCAGGTTGCCTTCCTTCAGCTCCCAGAGTCTCCTGCCTGAACCTCAAGGTAGGGTGGGTGCCAAGCAGGCATTGTAAACACCTGGAGCTCCTTCCAGATTCTCTGAGCCTTTGAGTCTGAGGGACACCGAGAGCCCCACCTGGCGGTCGCAGGGGCATTGGCTTTGTAGGAAGCAGTGCTAGTGACAGCGGTGGTGGCCTTGGATTGGTGACTTGGACGTGGTAGTCATGCTGCCAGGGTTAGTGACATAGCAGAGCTGTGGGCCCAGTGTTGGCGGCAGCCCTTTAGTTTCTGGTGCCAACATTGATGGAACATCACCAACAGTTGTATGGTGACAGATGTGGCATCACTTTCATTTCGGTATTGACATCACCACAGTGAGCCAAACTCCGAAGTTGAGGGAAGTGGCACAGGTACACACACAGCTGTTTTCCTGGAATCCAGGAGATGCCACCTGGTGACACATGGATGGAGTGAGAAGGGAATCAGAATTCCCTTATAAATCAAGGGTGAGGAGTGGGAAGAGTCCCAATTTATGCCTGTGGAACTCTGTGTGATGGGTTAGGGGGGGATGTGTGTCACACTGAAGCTGGAGCCTCCAACACCCAGCTCCAGTGGACAGAGACACGTTCCACCACCACACCAGTTGCCAGGAATCGCAGGGATGCCACTTTTTAAAAAGGCAGACATTTCTGAAAAGGCAGAGCAGGTGCTGGACATCTCTCCTTGGTGCCAGACAAGGAGTCATGGGACCCTTGGAAAGATAATGATGAGCCTGAAGAATTTCTGATGCCTTGGGCCCAGCCTTGGGTCTGGGTGGTCTCATCCAGAATTATTCTCTCTCTGCTCAAGCCCTTGCTGTTTTTATAACAAATTCCTTTCTTTTCTTTTTTCAAGGCCAAAGGAGTACAGCCATGATTCTTTCCCCTACAACTCAATTTAGTTTTACTTAGTTCAACAAATATTTACTGAGTAAGGCAGCCCTAAGCCTGGGCATGTGGAATACTCATATGAGCCGGCCACTATTCTGGCTCATTGTAAGCCAATAGGTTTATAATTTCTAGGGGATAGAGGTAGGAAAAGACAGGCACACACGTGTCAGACACACATGCACACACACACAGGTCATCTCCCTCTAAAATGTATTGGGGGAAGAAAAAGGGTAAATGAGGAGGTTAAACATCCTGGAGAAGCTTACATAGGACACCTCTCTCCCCACATTAGGCAGGTGACACATACACTGTTCTGTCCCTTTCTTCACAGGACAACCTGAGGTCATGTGAGCGTTACCAAAAGGCTAAGGGAATTCGATGAAGGTGTGGGCTGAACCAGAAAGGGATATTTGAGGCCTAATCCTTGCTACTTGTGAATGTGGCCTTATTTGGAAATAGGGTCTAAATGCAATCAAGTAATCAGAATGAGGTCACACTGGAGTAGCGTGGTTTCCAGCACAATGACTAATGTCCTTGTAAGAAGAGGGAAATTTGGACACAGAAACAGAACTCTGTGTGACAATAGATACAGGTCGACTCAAGACAGCTACAAGCCAAGGAACGGCCCGGAGTGCCAACACTTACCACAGGCCAAGTGAGGAAGGGGCCTCCCCGACAGCTTCCAGGGGAGCGTGGCCTTGCCCTCACCCCAATTTTGAACTTTCAGCTTCCAGAACTGTGAGACAATACATTTCTGTTGTTCTAAGTCACTTAGGTTGTTACGGCTGCCCTAGGAAACTAATCCAAATGGAATCTCCTCTGAGAATGGAAAAAACTTAAAACTGTAGCTAAGTATCATTTTTCACCTGCCTCGAGGGAAGAAAATTACCCAAGGAGCTTGATTCTTTATCAGACCCCCTCACTGGCACACCTTCACCCCGCTCTTCCTCTCTCATCCTCAGGACTGTGTCTTTGTAGATATTGTTTATTGTTCTTTGGGTGGCTTCCCTTACATTCAGATGTGACCCATGGGAATCAGTCTTTCTGCCAAATTCTTCACCAACCCCAGCAATTCATCTCTTCAGGCTTAATTTGTTCATGGGAGGGTGACACCCCAGTGGAAGATATCAGGAGGACAATCATAGGGGGATGGTGGATTAGATGATGGTGCTTTGGGCTGGGCCCCCAGTGTCCACTGCAGACCACTTCATATTTCTCAGTTGTCTGAGGGACACACACACACACACACACACACACACACACACACACACACGGTCAGTAATGCTCAGAGACCCTCAGCTAAGGGTGGCAAACTCTTAGCGTGGGATTTTGATGGACTCCCATATGCAGTGCTATCTCTTAGCTTGTCTGGAGCTCTGCGCCTCTCACCACATGAGCTATTCATAAAACAAAAATAGTGACGGATTTGGAATGTGAGCTCTCTGGAGTGGAAGACACTTTAAAAGCCTGCCAGGGTTGTCGCCTATCCAGGTTGCGTATTTCTTCCACTCTGCAGACCTATCAACTGTGCAGGTGCCAGCGGTCTAGCAGGATTGAGAAGTGAGTGATTCCGTTATTGAACTTAGTGGCCTGGGAATGGAGAGAAATGAAAAGCATTTGTTTTTCACATTTTAAAACCATAATTTTTCTTTTCAACTCCTCCTCGGGGATGGCGCCATGCTCCTGTCACCAGTGACAGTCACTGTGGCCCTGCAGCTGTTCTCACCCTATGGCACAGAACCTAGAATTGGAGGAGCCCATTTTCCGGAAGGCTGGGCAGATCCCGAGCGGCTGGCTGGCTGGCCCGGCCCGCTGTCATCCAACCACACAGAGCTAAGGAAGTCAACCTGTTCTCACTCCCACCCCGTAACTCAGCTCTGTTCAAATATCTAATTTTCTCTCCTGGGCCTTCTGGCAAATCCTCTATTTATCTTGCTCATTCTCTGTCCCACCTGTTGACTGGGCTTTTTACTCCACCGCCCACCCCTTTCTGTGCCTGTACTTACTATGTATGCGGTTACTCTTGATACCAGATAATTTGGATTTTGATTGTAGGGCATTAGATGGATTTAAAGATGTCAGTGTATTGCTTTCTAGACTGCAGGCAAACCCTCCCACTACCACCAGCACTACCACCACCATTTAAGCGCACTGAGCAATGCTGCCTGCATGCGGGAGCCGTGGACCCTGCCACTTCCCTGCTCATACTCTAGGGGTGCTCTTGGCATTGCTGGGCTGCAGCCTCACTCCACACACAGGTGGTTCACCCAGAGCGCTGGTCCAGACACAGACATCGCTCATCTGCATTCCGACCAGCAGGGCCTCACACCCAGGGTTGGCCCCACACCCAGCTTTGCTAAGCAGAATTCCTCCCCCTCCTGCTGTTATTAAGCTTAAGACAGGGATCCTGGGTGACTCAGAAAAATAACAAAAGGTTCACGGAATCTCTTCTGGGCTCCTTAGAATTAAGAAAGTGCATGTGTGGGGAGGAGGTGTAGGAGAGTAGGCGGTAGGATGGTTTGGGAGCAGATAGTGAGAGCCAGATTCCAGTCACATAAAGTCCTAAACACATTATAGCTATTTGAATGTAGATTTATTTGGAGTTTTGTTTAGACCTCTGTGTCCCTCAATATTCTCATCTATGAAATGGGGATGATAATATGTAATTTAATAAGGCTATTAAGAACAATAAATGAGAATATATACTATACACACACACATACACACACACACATAAACATAATTTTCTTTGGCTTCATATATGCATGAACAACAGTACCTGGTACTTGGTAAATGCAAAATAAGTGTGGTTTATTACCCTGACTGTGATTGTGTACAAAACAAAGTCCTAGAGACATAGCCTTTGGGCTCCATAACTTACTTGATATGTAAATATAGAGTTATGTAATGCTCTATTATTTTCATTTATTATTTATATTAAGTTTATACTTTTATATTATCTGTGATCAGTTAGGTGTGACCTTTGCGCATACACACTCTCATTGGAAAATGGGGTAGAAAATTGCTGCCCTGCTTCTTCGGTGGGGTTGGATGTGATGGGCATGAGTGGTGCTATGCTCAGTGATCTGGCACACGCTTGGCCAGGCCTCCAAGCAGGTGTGTGCTGCCCACCTGGATGCTGCTCCTTTCACCACCAGGCTCCCGCTCACTCTGGACCCTTTGTCCTTACATGGTGACCCCAACACTGGCACCCTCTGGTACCCATCAGTGCTAGGGATCTACTAGTCCCAGTAACCAGTAGTAAGTGAGGAGAGCCACTGGCATCAACACTTTGCAACTACTGGTTGCAAACTAGTGGGTGGAATTGAGCCAGATGACAGGTGGGGTCTGCCAGCTCAAACGTCCTATGACCCTAAGATTCCCAGGAACACAGACAGGTCCATAAGACAGAGGCCAAGCCCCATTCTTTCAAGACCTGAGACTCAATCATGACACTGATGCCATAATCCAGAAGGACGCTGGCTGGCTGCTCAGGTGGATGCACATGGACACCGGGGAGAGCACGTCATTTCAAAGGCTGGATTGGTAGACCTGGTGGTCAGTGAGTCGTTGCATTGCACTGATCCTCAATGATGATGATGATCAGCAATTACCCACACACAGGTCCACAGGTGACTAACAGGGCTATATGCACTACTGGAGGAGAAGTGAGTCTTCTACCATGAGACATGTGACCCCCCTGGGGATACACTTACGTTTCCCTGAGAGATCTCTGGTCACAGAGGGGACACTGGGTGAGACCAGCTATGTGAGGGTGGGCATGTTGCTTCTCTGCTCTGGACCTGGAGACCCTCATCTGTAAAATGGGACAAAGTGGTTGAAAAGATTGGTTCTGAGGCTCTTTTAGCTCTGACATCCTACAAGTTCATTATTTCCTTTCTTCTGGATCCCTCTGGCTAGCAGCCCAGACTCAAGCTGGTCTTGGTGTAGGATCCTTTTAGCTACTTTCTTCCAAGGCCTTTTCATTCATCTTCATTCTCCGATGCAGGATGAATGTACACTCTGAGCTACTTAGGAAACCCTTTTCCTCCATTTTTCTTCTTCAGCATTTAAATAAATGAAATATAGTATGTTAAGTGCTTAGCACAATGCCTGGCTCATAAAATGCATTCATACATATAATATGTAATCCATATTCTATAAAATAGTATATGTTCCCCTAATACATGTCTTACTTTAACTTTTCCCTGTAGCCTAAATATCTGTGTCATTTAAAATACTTCTTATTTTTTGAAACTCAAGGCCACTTAGCTTGCTCTTTGCAATAGAAAGGTTTCTTTCGAAAGCAGCTCATTCAAGTTCCCCGTATGTCAATCACTGTTTCAGGCACCAATCCCTTTGAGGGGCTCAGAACCGTGTTAGATACTGACAAGGCAAGGCTCTGTCGGCAGACTGATGAGGCCCCTGAAACATGGTTTTTGGAGAGGCAGCCCTGGCTCAGTCGGATGCAAGGGAAAAGTTTGGATGTGGATACAGGAGGGGGCGATGCCTATGAGGCCCCAAAACTGAAAATCTTGGACTGGTTGAGTTAGCACTTTCCAGAAGTGCTTTTCCAAGTGAGGAAATATTATAATCCATCTCAGACGGGGCTCGAGTTACTTCTCTGAATCTGAGCTACCCTCAGATTTGCACTGAAAATGTAAGCCCCACTTACCCGTGTTAATAGTGAGGAGAGCAGCATGGTTCTGCAGACTGTTTCTGAGGTTCCTTCCTCCCCAGATGCCCAGACCCATCCCCAGGGCCTCACCTCTGATCCTCAGCACACACTAAAGAGGTGCAGAGCCTAGAGTAGAAATTACTGTTCTCATTTTCCAGAAGGGGAAATTAATCTCAAGAGGCTACAAACAGATGGTGATGGGGAAGGCGACTGACCTTGGGGGGAGAGGCAGGTCCTGGGCTAGACCAGGATTAGAAGCTGTGCTCTGCGAGCTGCCTGTGTGTGGCTTTTAGAGGTCTGGCAGACTGACTCCTGGATGGGGCAGGAAGACCATGACATTAACCAGCCTGGACTCAACAACCTTGATGGTTCCCTTCAGGGGCCCCACAGGCAGTGCATCATCATCATTGTACTTGTTCTAACTCCACAAGCTTTTCTACTTACTAGCATTAGTACAAACTGCTTCCACTCTGACAAGCTGAAACAGGGAGGGGTGGGCAGCCAAGAGGGTGTCACTTGTGTCTCTTGACCAGGTCTTCTAATATTGAGCCTTTTAGCTCCTCCATCTCTAAGCCTTGGCATCTTATCCCACCAGCCTCTGTAGAGAGGGAGGGGAGAGAGAGTGGAAGAGTTTAAACTAAATAGCACCGAGAATAGCCTGAGAGGGCCTTGCTTCTTCAGGAAAGAAGAGCACAAAATTCAAAAAAGAAGAGAGGAGAAGGAGAATAACTCTTTACTTAAGAGCAATAGAAAAGGCAATGAAAAGGGATGCTGGGAGGGAATATTAAAGACCTTATAGGAAAACCGGACATGAAGCCAAAAGTGCCAATGGGAGCTGGCAACATCCTTCTGAAAATTGAAAAAATGTTCTTTTGGCCACTCTGGTGCCTCTGGCTAAATCTGTTCCATATTTGTGATTTGTGGCACTCAAGCTAAACTAGTGGCCGACCCAGGCTTGAAAGGGTAATAACTTCCAAGGCCGGTTCAGATTGCTCTTGCCAGCGGGGCTCAGAAGAAAGATGTCCTGTGGCTGAAGGATTAGCAGGGGTCCCCGAGTGCCAGCCTCCAGAAGGAGGAAGCAAGCAGAGAGAAAGGGTGCGGGGCAGGAGAACAGGTAAAGGAAGGGCCCACTCTCACAGCCGTTCCTTCGTTCCCTTTTCATTCACGGAGGATTGAATGAGCTTCCTCGCATGTCAATCACTGTTTCAGGCACCATCATCTCTGTTAATCTTTACTGTAACCCTACAGTATAAATATTATTTTCTCTATTTTATAGATGAAGAATCAGGTGCTCACTCTACAGTTCTTAAGGTAGAAAGGGAAGGTTTAGATTATGTTCTGCTTGATTCAGAACCTTACTGCCAGCAATAAAATACACTACAAAGGAGCTGGAAATGACGAGGAGATAAAATATGCTCAGAAATGGCAACATTTATTGAACAGGTTTGCAAGAACCAGGTTCTAGGTGTGGGCCATACAACTCAACTCTGGCAGGGCCCCTACCTTCCTGGGGTGAAGTGGGTAATGGCATACTAAGCCAACAGAAGGATGGCATGCCATCTGGTGTGAAGGAGTAGCCCTCTGAGGTGAGGCCTGGGAGCAGGGAAGGATAGGATCAGACGTGTCCAGATAGAAGACACCCATGATCACCAACAGCTGCTGAGTTTCTGCCCTGTTTCCAACACTACTCTTGAAACACTCATCCATTATTTCATTTGATTGATGTACCACCATGAAGAGAGTGTAATTATGCATCTGCCCTCCCCCTTTTTTTAAATGAGGGGATTAACCATAGGCAGCAAAATATCTGACATATGCTGAAGCATTTTCTTCACTGATACTGCTCCTAGGGCAATGGAAACTAAAGAGAAAATAAACAAATGGGACTACATCAAAATAAAAAGCTTCTGTATAGCAAAAGAAGTGATCAATAAAACAACAAGAAAGCCCACTGCATGGGAGAACATATTTGCCAATGTTATCACCCATAAGGGTTTAATCTCCAACATTTACAGGGAACTCATACAACTTAACAAAAAGAAGATAAACAACCCAATCAAAAAATGGCTAACAGACCTAAATATGTATTTTTGAAAGAAGACAGAAGGAAGGCCCAGAGATATATGAAAACATGCTCAAAGTCACTAATTATCCAAGAGATGCAAATCAAAATGACAATGCAGTACCATCTCACAACTGTCAGAATGGCAATCATCAACAAATCAACAAACGACAAGTGCTGGCAAGTATATGGAGAAAAAGGAAACCTGGTGCACTGCTGGTGGGAATGCAGACTGATGCAGCCACTGTGGAGAACAGTATGGAGTTTTCTCAAAAAACTAAAAATGGATCTCCCCATTTGACTCAGTGATCCCACTTCTAGGAATATATCCTAAGACACTAGAAATACCAATTAGAAATTATATATGCACCCCTACGTTCATAGCAGCACAATTCTCCATAGCTAAAATTTGGAACCAATCTAAATGCCCATCAGCAGATGAGTGGATTAAAAAATTGTGGCACAACTACACAGTGGAATACTACACTCTGGTAAAAAAGGAGTTCTTACCATTTGCAACAGCATGGATGGAACTGGAGAGCATTATGCTGTGAAATAAGCAAGTCAGAGAAAGATAAATACCACATGATCTCACTCATTTATCTTATCTAATAAAAGAGTAATATGCAAAGTAACCATCACTCTGCTAAACCCACAAGCCAATCAGGAGTGAGTATGTAAATTAACCCCAACCAAGATGGCTGTGGCCATGCAGCGATGGAGGCTTGGGTTTCCCTAACAATGAGGAAGCCAAGCTTTCCATACACCCTGGTGGTCCCAGGCCTCCACTCAAGGCTACAAAGTTTCAATTATAGAAGATAAATAAATCCCAACCAACATGGCAGCAGCCACAGAGCTGGAGAGAGCAGGAGGCTAGGGTTTCCCCCAGCAATGGAGGAAGCCAAGCTTTCTACACACCTGGGTCTGTCTTGGCTTCCACTTAAGGCTACAAAGTTTCAATTATAAAAGATAAATACATCCCAGATATCAGGGCCTCTGCTTGGGTTGCCAGAGGGGATGGAAGGCCTGCACACCACAACAGGCCCCTCGCCTAGGCTGCCCCACACCCCAAGGGAACCCCCACCCTGATCTGAGACATCCTTCAGGGCAAACCAGCTGGCCCCCACCCATGCACTAGGCCTCTATCATATCTAATAAAAGAGTAATATGCAGATTGACCATCACTCCAACACACAAGATGGCTGCCCCCATGTGGTCAAAGACCCTGCCCCCATGTGAACACAAGATGGCTGCCACAAGATGGCCAGCAGAGGAGGGCAGTTATGAGTGACCAGGGCTGCAGGGGAGAGCAGTTAGGGGCAAACAGGCTGGCAGGGAGCAGTTAGGCATCAATAAGGCTGGTAGGGGAGTGGTTAGGGGGTAATCAGGCTGGCAGGCAGAAGCAGTTAGGGGTAATCAGGCTGGCAGGCAGGCGAGCAGTTAGTAGCCAGCATTCCTGGATTGTGAGAGGGATGTCCGACTGCCTGTTTAGGCCTGATTCCGGTCCTAAACAGGCAGTCAGAAATCCCTCTAGGGGTCCCAGATTGGAGATGGTACAGGCTGGGCTGAGGAACACCCCCCTCCCTGCACAAATTTGGTGCACCGGGCCTCTAGTGGAATATAATGAACAACATAAACTGATGAACAAAAACAGATCCAGAGACAGAGAAGTATCTATCAAACTGAAACTGTCAAACCTCAGAGGGAAGGTAAGGGAGGGTGGAGGTAAGATGGAGAGATCAACCAAAGGACTTGTATGCATGTATATAAGCCTAACCAATGGACACAGATAACAGGAGGGTGATAGCAGGGGTGGTGTGGGAGAGAGGCATGGGAGAGTAATAGGAAGATAAGGAAAAAGGAAAAGGAAAAAAAGGAAAAGAAAATGAGAGGATTGAGATGTGGAGAGATAAGTGCTTAGCCAGAGGCCACACATCTTAAGTGGCTTAGGAGGAGTTTAAACCTGGTCTGTTCGATTGCAGGTCTAGGCTCTTCTCTCCTGAAACCACAGAGGCCTCTGGAATCAATGTCACAGAGGCCCATCAATGTTCAGCCATGCAGGAGCCAGGGGCAGGTGCTGAACCCAGAAACGATACTTATTTGTAAAGCCAAAACCAGTAAAGTCAAGGGCAAGAGAGATTTTTTTAAATGTGTGTATTCCAAAATGTTTGGATAATAGCACGTGGACGGAGCACTTCCTGCCATAGGTGCTGCTCCAGGCAGGTGCTACTCGAGTGCTTTCCACGTACAAACTCACACCTGCACAGCCTCCTCATGACGATGGTACAGTTCTCTCCCCAACTCGCACATGAGAAAGCCCAAGAGAAGGGTACCTTTTCCAATCGGATGGAGCACACACACCAGGGCAAACTCAGACCCAGGTTCACTGGTGTGGGAATGAGTGGGCACTCTTACTCTGCCCACTGCAGTGAAGGTGGGGGTCAAAAACAGGGTGGGGAGGCTAGGCCACCAGCAGAAAAGTGGCAGCAGCTGTGACCAAGTCAGGCTGAGAAACTGGGTGGAGGACCACCAAACGGGACAAAGCAGGATGCCCCTGGCCCCTCACCCAGCTGTGCAGCTGACGAGTACAGAGCAGCAGGGACAGCAGCTGAGAAGAGGCAGCCTGGTCTCTCCCACAGCGGAGGGGGTTTGGGGGAGGAAGTGGGGGCAAGGATTGGAAATTTGTAATACGACCAACACAAAAGATGATGAAACCTAGAAGAAGGCCTCCATGTTCCTATCTGGAGACCAAAGGAATGCATACAGGGCTCCAAGAACAAGAGGAGAGTAAGAGGTTTGTGAAGAAAGAAGTCCATGCCCAGGATAGCTAGGGGATGGCGAGGATGTCTGTGAAGTGGGCAAGAGTGATGTCTGGGGTAGTTTTGACGCCAGGCTGCCCGACTATGGTGTGGTCTTGGGGCGTGAGAGGCACCTATACTGGGTCCCCACCCCTGCCCTTGTATGTGGGGAAGAAGAGAGGCTGCCTCCATCCCATCTCCTCCTTTGCTGTACTGAGGGGAGACATCTGCTTTGCTCTTGCTAATTTAGTGTGGGAAGCCTGGCCCATGCTCTGGTGTAGATAACGATGCCTGCCAGCTGGCAGGCAGGCTGGGGAGCCAGGGGCTCAGCCGCATCCCTCCCTGCCTGGCATTCCGTCACTCGGCAGCCGGCACCCCGGGAAGGCTGCAGCTGCCCTGTCACCCCGTACGCCCACGTGGAGGCAGTGGGAGAAGGGCAGGGTTCCTGCCTCTCACAGGCTTGGGCTGCAGCCTCCAGATCAGCAGGCCTCCCTCACAGCCCTCCGGGCCTGCTTTGCCCAGACCAGAGCCAAGGGAGGAGAGGGGTTTGGAGGACATGGTCCAGGCTGGGTATGGCAAGAACCGATTTGTCGAGAATGGCCATGATCCTAGAGATGCTGTTCTTCCCCAAGTGGGCACAAGCAGGGCAGCAGAGCCACGTGATGACAGTGGTTACAGGTCTGGGGCAGAGCATCCCTCTACACAGGTAACCACGCAGGCCTCAGAACAAATGCTTGCTTTGGGGCGGGCTCCCCCCATGCCTCCTGCATTCTGTCATCTATGCTCACCAGACAATGCTGCCTTTCACTTCACTGGGCGTTTTCCTGCACTCCCCAGGAGGGGAGCTTCAGCTGCACACTAGGGAACTGACAGGGAAATTTTATCTTTTCATCTTGTTTATCTTTCTTCCCGGCATGGGGAAGGCATCTTTACTCACCCCCCACTCCTGATGCTGCTCCCTGTCCCAAGCACTTCCCTGTCCTAAGTGCCTCTCACCAAGCTGAAGGCATACCCCTAGGAAAGAATCTGAATTTTCCCAGACACCTTAGAAAAACCAGGGGCCGAGATGGCCAGCTTCCAAGGAGTAGACTGTGACAGACGGGCTTTGTTTCCAAGAGTAGATCAAATGCTGAGAAACCAATAACTGATCTCAGTGCCAATATCACCTTCAGCTAACACATTATTCGAGTTGTTATAAGCCTGTGGATAGCTATTGGATATCAAGTACTTTAGCCACAAGGATGAAAAAAAGTATAGCCCTTGCTGGTTTGGCTCAGTGAGTGTTGGCCTGTGGACCAAAGGGTCCCAGGTTTAATTATGGTCAAGGGCATGTATCTCTGTTGGGTTGCAGGCTCCTTCCCAGTCCAGGCCTGGGTCAGGGCACATGCAGGAGGCAACCAATCTATGTGTTTCTCTCACATTGATATTTCTCTCTGTCTTTCCCTCTCTCTTCCATTCTCTCTAAAAATCAACAGAATAATATCCTCCAGTGAGGATTAAAAAATATATTAATAAAACAGAAAAAAAAGTATAAAACTTGATCCAGAGACCAAGAAAATAGACTTGGAATTTTGTCCTCAGTCTTTCTAGATTTCTCTCCCATTGATGGTCTCCGTCCAGTAACCATGTCCATATAGATGGCTCCAGATTAACATAACCAACCGGGGTCTCTAATCTGAACTCCAGAGACGTACTCCAACCACTGCCTAGACATATCTATCATGATATATACTTACACCCACCCCAAACTCGACATATCCAAAACCAAATTCATCCATCAACCTAATCTCCCCTCTACCTCTCCCAAACCTACCAATTTTCTAAAGCTTGACATTTTTCTGCCTAAAATGATCTCTTAGGCCCTCCTCCCTACTCTCACTATTCTTCAAGATAACTCAGATCTCTTGTTTACTATGTACAAAATGTCTGGGTGCCATGGCGCACCTCATGTTTGGGCTAGGCTCTGTCTTCCAGATGCCCATATCGATTACAGAGAGGAAGGGAGAATGAGGGAAGGAGAGAGAGAGAGGCGAGGGGGAGAGAGGAACATCAATGATGAGAGAGAATCATTGATTAGCTACCGCCTGCATGCCCCCTACTGGGATTGAGCTCACAATCCGGGCATGTGCCCTGGCCAGGACTCCAACTGTGTCCTCCTGGTTCATAGTTCATTGCTCAGTCACTAAGGCACACTGGCTGGGTTGAATCCCCATGCTTTAAGGTCCAGATGAAAAGCCATGTGAAGACTTCCCAAGTGAAATCTCCCCTAATCCCTCCCAGGCAAACAGCCTCTCCTTCCTCTGGGCTTCCATAGCGCTCTTTTTGCTCTCTTCCCCCTGTAACATTTGAGTCTCTAATGTCTTAGTACCTCTGAAATGTCCCTACTTCCCAATACATTTAGTAATGCCACACTCACCAGAAATAGTTCTGCCATTCTGGATTTCTCATTTGTGGAATACTGACTGGTGCCTTTTTGTACTCTTCTTAGCTAACAGTAATGGGGAATGCTTCCCCACTCATCGCTGCCTCGGCTTTGGTGCCATACTCCCCAGGATGTCCCCGGTCCTCAGTGATCAGGTTGGTTGATTTGTCTCTGTATTATTACATTTTATTCATGTCTGGGCACTTACTCCTGAACTGAATGTCTTTCTTGCCCCTCCAACCCCTTTGAAGAAAAGACCATGAACTCAGGGACCATGCTTTGTTAACCTTCCCATCCCATCTTTGCCCTCCTCTATTCACCTTTGGTCCAAAGAAAGCCCAAAAAAGTAAGCCACGTTGGGTAAGGAATTCAGAATTCTGAAGAAAATGTCATCAGCTCAGAGAGTACATTTTGCAGCAATTCAGCTTGTCTGGTTGCTGGCTCCGTCCTAGACTGTAGTAGGCACGAGGCAACAATCTGCTTGGGGTATAGAAATTGAGTGATGTGTTTTTTGAACTGATGTTAAAGTCCAATTGTTTCCAGCTTCATGAGATTTATAGCCAGTTTTGTATGTGTGAAACTAGCCAGATCACCAAGGGAATTCGTTTTCTCATCAATAATAGCAATTTCCACAGCTTAGCAAGTATAGTTGTAAATAATTTATTTTAAAAACTCAGCCATATTTAAATTTATTATAGCCATCTAGACACTTCATCATGCACAAAAATAATAGCTGCAGAGCTATCTTCTGTTTATTTCTGATGCTGCCGCTTCTGATGTGTATATTTATTATATATAGTGATTAACAATGTTAGCTCCAGGGTCAGAGGGCCTGTGTTCCAACCCCACCCACCCCACTATTCACTAGCTGTGAGAGTGTGGGAAAATTATGCCATCCCCTCTATGCCTCAGTTTCCTGGTCTATAAAACAGTAATATTGGCATTTGCATTATAGGGTTATGGGCTGAATGGCCTGAATGAACTAATCCATGTAAGGCCTTAGTGCCTGGCACCTGATACTCTATGAAAAACCTAGCTATTAGGATTTTCTATGGGTGAAGGCAACATAAGAAAAATGTTTGCCTCTATGCCATCCCCAGCCCTCAGCGTTCCTATTCAGTAGGGAGGGGGCAGCATTATCCACATTTTACAAACAGCGTAATTGAAGCAAGATGTCCAGGCAGTGAGCGGCAGTCTGAAACTGGAACGAAAACTCTGTAGATGTAAGTACAAGGACTCTTTCCAGGAGGCTGTGAAGCTGTACAGTTAAAATGAGTGGGAGGCACCCCAGAGGAGCCTGTGACCCCCGAAGGCCCTTCTCTGCCACGGTTCTCCATGAATGCTCCGCAAAGTCACTTCCCTCTCCATCTCTGAAATGATCTCAGGCTGTGGCTTCCCAGGTATTTCTTTTACCCGTTTTTTAAAAAGCCATATTAGGGTGTTAGATGAGGCTAGATACCCTCTCCTTGGTTCCCCACGTTCCCTGGCTCCTGAAGTCCTCCCTCCTGGGATGCCTTGGGTGTAGATATATACCTCACCTGGCAGCAGACCCTGGTGCGTTGAAGTGTGTGTTTCTGCTGAGCCAGGACCTTAACTCTCTTGGAATCCCAACAAGAAGACTCTGGCTGCACAGGACCCTGTCTGTGTGGAATCAGTCCCAAGAGTTTGCGGGTACCAGGAGCATTCCTGTTTCTGAATCTGGACTATTCAAGAGGATGCGTTCCCTTTCTGTCCACTAGGGGGCCGCTTGTAGGGGGATGGAAAAAACGGAGGCTTAAAAAATATGCTGCTGAAATTTCAGCAAGAGGGGAAAAGAGAGAGCGCTTGAGAGAGAGAGAGAGAGAGAGAGAGAGAGAGAGAGAGAGAGAGAGCGCAAAGCAGTCCCAGGCTTCCTCGTCTCCTTCACGTCAGAGGCAGGAACCGACTGTGCGAAGGCTGTTGGCTCAACACGCAGAGACGGAGGAAGGCGCAGACACAGAGAGTGGGAGGAGAGGGGTCCTTCCTGACCCAAGGAATTATCACGAGTGGAGTAAAGCCGGCTGACTTTTTTTAAAATCTTATTTTGTTGCCTCCTCTTCCTCCTTCCACTCCAGCCCTGCCAGCTTGGAGCCTCCTCTCTTTCTCCCAGAAACGGAGGAAGGGAAGAGAAGGGAGAGAGGTGGGTTCTCTAGGTGAGCGCATCCGCTGGCTCCAGCCCGCACAGGCAAGGAACCTCTTCTTCGCAGAAAGCTCCTCTCGCTCCCCCGCCGCCCACCCCAGCCTGGTAAGTCCGGCGCACTCGCTCCTCCGGTTTTCTCGCTAGCGTGATTTCAGCACCGCGGAGAGCGACGAGATGCCTTTCCCTTCCTGTGTGTCTGTGTGCAAGGCATTTGGCACTAAGGTTACATCTGTCTCTCTGCTGCCCTGGAGCTGGGTTCTGCGTAGCGGAAAAAGGGCACAAAACTATGTCTACCGAATTAAAGGGGGATGTGGACTCCGGCCTTAAGGGTGTGCGTGTGCGTGAGCGTCTTGTGCTGTTGCATAAGACAGGTGAGGTCTGAGCTAAATTGACAGTTGGTTTCTGTGTCTCTGTGTAGGGTTGCTCTTCCATGTAGATAAGAGAGAAGGTTTGGGGAATTAGTCATGCATCTTCATTAACTCTTTCCTGACAAGCCATTCATGGTGGGAAAGTGTTGCAAAGGAAGTCTGGGGGTTTGAGAGTGAAGGTAAAAGTTATGTTCTTCTGAGAGAGGTGGAAGAGATGGTTGTTCAAATGTCAGTTTTCCCCAGGATTCTCTGGGCTCTTGCTGTGGGAGGAGACCAATCTGACCTTTTACTTTCTCTCCTGGTGTGAATCCATGGCAAGTGGACAGGTGCGACAGGTGAGCATCAGGATGGAGTGGTTTGGGGGGCTGAGGTCCCCCTGACCTCACAGTGGCAGGAAAGTGTCTTGAGCTTTGCCAAGGTTGGCTGATGTGAATTATACTTCATTTGCAAGGAGGCAGGAAGTGCCCTCCACTTTGCTGCCATCCTTGTTTGTGTATGGTTGAGGACAACATCTGTTCTGCCCTGTTTTCTGCCTGTGGAAGACAGCTCAGGAGAAAGGTTTGCCCCCACATGTCCGGGGAAGCAGACTGAGGCAGGCTCCGAGTAGTGTTATGTCTTCTAGCACTGAGGGGCTGCACAAACAGGTTCATCGTTACTTTAAATTTCATTGCTACTTCTTGCCACAAGGCTCTGCTCTGTCTACTCTGCTTCTTGCCTCTCAGAAATATGTTCATTAACTCCCCGCATCTGCCTTGGGTTTGCCTGGGAGACGCTATCTGCTTGCTCCCTCCTTCAGATTTGCCCACATCTGCTCGGGTGGGACTATTCAACAAGTGGTATTGGGGCTTCCTTCCATCATCCAGTCTCCAGGGAGGGGCAGGTTCACTCCTTCATAATCCCAATGAACTCTGGGTTGCAATCTCTTTTGTTTTTAATTCAGCACCCTGGGCCCCTCTTCCCAGCTGAATAAAGTACTTTCTGCTCTTGTTCTGGTGATAGACACAGTCCTGAGTGAATGGCAGTACTGTTTTCGGTTTTGTTTTGTTTTGCCTATGCTTGCCATTGAAGATCCAGTAACCTCCGCATCAGTGAGTGCAGTGAGGAAGAGTTCAGTCTGAGGTTGTAATGGCGGGGAAGGAAGATTGAAATAGAGAAGCAGAGCATCAGAAACCAACATTGATGCATTCGTATTTCAACTCTCCCAACTCCTCCCACCCTTGAAAACCTCTCAGTTTTAGCAAGAGAGTGGATGGCTTTCTGTATGACATGACCCTGAAGGTTTAAAAAAATCCATGCCCTTATAGTGAAACCTATCCCAAAGCACCATTTGTTACTGAAGTCACTGTGCTTAGTGGTCATTATCTTATTAATGCCCTTAAATTCTCTCCAAAAGAAGTGTTCAGTGTCCTTACTGGGCCCACTTAATAAAATGGGAGACATAGAAGTTGGAAGTGCTAGGCATGAGCATAACAAAAGTGGAAATAACACTTGTGGTCTCCTAATATCTCATCACCTCTGAGGTACAGAAATGCTCATGTGTGGAGGAGCAGAGATGGATTGCTCCTCAGTGGACAGGGTTGCAACTGAAGCCTTTTAGTGCACTCAATTTGGAGCAGTGACTTCACCCTGGAAGAATGAGAATCAGCCAAGAGTCTCAGGTGCTGCTGGCCTCAGGTTCTCAGCCAAGAAGATGGCTAGAAGCCAGGCAAAGAGCTCTCTGGGCTTACTAGGAAGAGAGAAGCCCAGGCTTATGGCCTCTTGGCTGAACTGATGTCACACACTTGATTGCCATACTCACCTTGTCCCAGAAATTTCAGTTGAAGGCACCCTTCTCGGGCACATTGCCATGAGTGTCTTGGTTCTAGGTGTTTAATGACTTTCCTCTCCTTTGAGCCTTCTCTGCAAATGCCTCCATTGTATCCTTGGTGGCTCAAAATATGGGGAGGATGACCAAGGAGCAGGAGATGGCTGAGCTCTGAGCACCTAAAGAAACCTTAGTGGAGTAATGGGAAATGGACACAAACCCACCTCACATATCAACTTCTGCTCCACTGGCAGTCATTGCCCTCCCATCTGGCCAGCATTTTGGAGAAAACAGCCATTGTATTCTCATATCCAGCCCTTGTTCACAGAGCAGGGAAGACTCTGCTGGCTGCCTCTGAGATCCAGGGATGGGAGAGATGTGGGGAAAGGTGTAGGAAGGAGAAGGTGGGAACCCTGCCTTCTTCTCCACAGCCATGGGTTAACATCTTTGAACTGGAGACCACTGCTGTTACTAAAAAAATCCAAGTGTCATTTTTATACAATAACATATACTGATCTTAAGTATTCAGATTAGTGAGTTTTGACATTTGAGTTAACCACTACCCCAAACAAGGTATACAAAAGTTCCCTGGTGCTTTCTTCCAATCAATTTTCCTTCCCCACACTTTATTACTCTCTGACTCCTATTAACATAGCTCCCACTGCTACATGTTGCAGTGGAAACATACTGCTTAAGGTGATACTTAATGAGAATGTTATGTAGATCCTAGACTTTTTAGAGAACATTTCAGAGTTCTGAGGTTACTGTCACTGGGTGGGTCGACAGAGAGGGTAGGGTAGGGGTGCATTCTTTGTCCAAGGTTATGGTCATGGTGTTGGAAAGTCAAGTGGTCATTTTGAGTGTGTTTGTGTGTATGCACCACAATCAAGACCAAATAGGAACCACAGAGACCCCTGCAACCTCTGAGTTGACCTAAATTATTTGATGGTGAAGTACGTGGAAAGGATGTTAAAATTTCTATTCAAAACTTGGAATTAAGCATTCAGGTGGCTGGGCCTAAGTCATCCTATCTGGACTCTAGGAGGAAAGAGTACTTGTGTAAGGATACTAGGGGAAGAGAGAGAGCATCCATTGTGATAATGTTTACGCCATGAAATTTGGCTCCATCCACAAAGGTCATGGCTAAGATTGTTATTTTTCCTTATTGAAAAATGGCTTTGGAACCAGAAGACACTTTGCAGAGACTCATGTCCCATCATATACTATTATAGTTTCATTACAGATGCTTCCATTCTTCCTTTTTCCATCCCTGGGTGTAGATTAGAATAGGGAGTCTCCTTTCTATTTTATCATGAAGAAGCAGTGTAGTGATCAGAAGGTTTTGATGATTTTGGTGGAAAAACTACACACACACACACACACACACACACACACACACACACACCTACCTCTACCTGGTATCTGTAAATTCTCTATGTTTAAAGAATGTTAATAGAGATGGGGTCTTTTGTGCACAATTCAAGCATAGGTTCTCAACTAAAATCTCAGTTTCTGGTAGATAAACCAGTAAATCAGAATCTTTAGTAGACCTCAAAATTTGACCAAGTAGGTCAGAGAGCTCTTTGGATGCTTGGTAAATGAACATGTCCTTTGCCTCCCTTCACTCAGAGCCATTACTAAGCATCTTCTTCCTGGCGCTGCCCTTTCTGGGATCGCCTGCCTCAGGGAATGTACTATTCATTCAAAGTAAGCGAGCACATTTATGGGAGGCTCCTTCCTGACTCAGCTCTCCCAGCGAGGATCCCTGAGTGGAGCGTGAGTTGCTAAGCCACCAGATCATGGCAAGTTAGAAGACAGCCACAATCCGGGTTCCTGAATGTCTAGGCAGAATTTTGTGCAGAAACACAAAATTTGAGTGATCATTACCAAACCAGTTCCAGTAGATGACTTGGGAGAAGTGCAGAGGCCTCTTTGCCTGGTGTTGACCACAGACTATTAACAAAGATCAGATGACAATCCTGCTTAACTAGAATTTCATCTGCAGAGCAAACTTAGTGGGAAGGGGAAACTGGAATTGAGATATTTAAAAGCTGTTGTCAACTGGATATAAGAATCCATCTCTTCCTTGGAATATGACTTTGGGCTAGAATTGTATTGATCACTAGAACACAGCAAGTAACCCATGTGTCAGCTGGCAAGGGAACATAAGCAGTCTTGCCCTCTTCTCTTTGAGTCCTTTATTTTTTATTTATTTTTGGTGATGAAGTATACATAACATAAAATTTACTTTTTAAAAAAATGTATTTTATTCATTTTTTATAGAGAGGAAGGGAGAGGGATAGAGAGTTAGAAACATCCATGAGAGAGAAACATCGATCAGCCACCTTCTACATGCCCCCCACTGGGGATGTGCCCGCAATCAAGGTACATGCCCTTGACTGGAATCGAACCTGGGACCTTTCAGTCCGCAGGCTGACGCTCTACCCACTGAAAGAAATCAGCTTCTACAAAATTTACCTTTTTAAGTTTACAGTTCAGTGGCATTAAGTACATTGACACTGTTGTGCAACTATCACCTCCATCCATCTCTGGAAGGTTTCCATCTTCTCAAACTCAACCTTTATACCCATTAAACAACAATTCTCCATTGCCCCGGGCATGGCCCCTAGCAGTCACAATTCTTCTTTCCATTTATATGAAATTGATTCCTCTAGGTAGCTCATCTAAGTGGAAATTATACCATATTTGTCTTTTTGTGTTTGATCTATGTCACTTAGTATAATGTCTTCAAGGTTCATCCATATTACAGCATGCACAGCAAAATGTCATTTCCTTTTAAGGTTGAGTAATATTCCATTTATTTATTTACCACATTTTGTTAATTCATTCATCCATTAATGGTCATTCATGTGGCTTCCTCTTTTCCTCATTTAATTGTGGACAATTGTCTATGCTTTGCCCTCCAACCAAGGGGAAAAGAGACATTCTCTGGTCACGGCTACCACTGAGTTGAAATTTTTCCATTTCCCCATAAATACTAAGAAGGTGGGTTCTTTTAATCTAGATGAATTCTCATCATACTACATGGTATGAAGGAAACAGAAAAGAAATTCAAACCCAGGTTTGCAGCCTTCTATTATTTTTTCTTTATCTGGCAATGAATAATGGCTTTATTGTGATTCCTTCTAAGCACTTTTAGGGGAATTGGGTCTGGCTCCTGTATTCTGGCTGCTGGCTCTTATCATTGAGGGGGAAATAGACAAGTAGACTTGAATCCTAAACTCTCCTCTATTCCCCAGCTGACGTGCCCCAATCTTACCCCAGAGAGGTGCCAGAAGACAGAGAAGCCCCTTGGTAGGTATATCTCTGGGTCTTTTTCAGTATATGCATTACAAGATGAGACTCCACAATGAGAGGAGTTCTGAGGTCAGTGACAAATGAGCAAAAGATGCATCACAGTTTTCTGAAGGATTCTAGCCCTGAGCTCCTAGCATTTTCTGTCCTTAGAACAGGCATCGCTACGCTCACCCTTATTTGGATCCTGTAATAACATTGTAGGCTCTGGCTGCAGATGACTCAATAAAAGGTTGTTGCCCTAGCTCAGTGGTCAGCAAACTCATTAGTCAAGAGAGCCAAATATCAACAGTACAACGATTGAAATTTCTTTTGATAGCCATTTTTTTTAAACTTAAACTTCTTCTAATGCCACTTCTTCAAAATAGACTTGCCCAGGCCATGGTATTTTGTGGAAGAGCCACATTTAAGGGGCAAAAGAGCTGCATGTGGCTCACAAGCCGCAGTTTGCTGACCACGGCCCTAACTGGTTTGGCTCAGTGAGTAGAGGGTTGGCCCTCAGACTGAAGGATCCTGGATTCAATTTTGACATATACCTTGGTTGCAGGTTCCCTGGCCCTGGTTGGGGTGCATGCAGGAGGCAACCAATCCATGTGTCTCTCTGATATCAGTGTTTCTTTCTGTCTTTCTCCCTCCCACTCTCTCTAAAAATCAATGAAAAAATATCCCCAGGTGAGGGTTAATAAACAAACAAAAAACTGATTATCAGGACCCGGGAGGAATTTATGGTTCTTTTATTCTAGATGAATTCTCATCATACTACATGGTATGAAGGAAACAGAGAGGAAAAAGCCTAGAACATTGTTCCCAGGACAGTATTAAACCAGAATGGCTACCATTTAACAACAGTTTAGCAACTCTCTGGGCTGGAATTTGGTCTTTGATCCTAGTCCACCTAAGAATTCATAATCATGGATCCTGGTAGCTTGGATCTTTCTATCGGGTAATGATAATGCTAGCCAACACTGGCTGGGTGCCCGCTAAGAGCTTCAGTCAAGTGCTTGGCACAGCGAATGCTCTTAATAAATGTTTGTTATCATTACTATTAATAAGCACTTTAAATAATGTATATCATTTGGTGGCTAAAATATTATACATATACCCATTTTATAGACGAGGAAACTGAGGCATAGTGATATAACTGACTTGCTCAACTTTCCACAGCTAACAAGTGACAGACGAGAAATTCAAACCCAGGTTTGCAGCCTTCTATTATTTTGTCTTCTGGCAATGAATAATGGCTTTATTGTGATTCTTTCTAAGCACTTTTAGGGAAATTTTACATCTTGCATTACTGCTAACTTTATATGTGCAAATCTAGGTGACTCGCCACCTAAATCACCTATCTGTTCTATAAGGTCCAGGAGAACTCAGCACGGGGCCTGGCACACAGTAGGGCCCAATCAGAACTTTCTAATATGCTATTGGTTTTGCTCAACTTAAGTACAGGGGTTCCCACACTTGTTAATAATAATTACATTAGTAATAACTGTTACTGATGGGTGTTCACCAGGTGCAAGGCGCTGTACCAGGTGGTGCAACAGAATATTGCTCTGGATTCTCACAATATCGGGGACTGGTAGTTCTCACCTATTGGAGGTTGCTGTGTGGAAAGTTGTTTCCTACAACATTTAGCAGGAGGGTTGCCAAGGAAAACCTGCAGCCAAATGAGAAAGGGAGGCCCGGGTCATAGCCTTTTCCTTTGAAGACCATAGGGGACAGGATGCATAGATGAGGGAAACAAAGTCCCCGAATTCAGAGAGGCCGAGTAGCTTGCCTGAGGACACACAGCTAATAGGTAGTAGGGTTGGCTTTGAACCCAGTCTGTTTGAAAGGGAGCCCAAGCTCTTTCCCTCCTCTGTGCTGTTTCCTAGTCACACACTTTCCCATCCTGAGCCACACACGCAGTAAGAAGCAAGGCCTGGCGGCTTATTACCAAAATACTTGGCTTCATATCCCTGCCTCACCAGGTCCTGACTTGTGACCTTAATTTGAGGGTCCTCACCAGAAACCTCTCCACCTCCTCCCCCTCCCTTACCCCAAAGTCTAAAGAGATCCTCACACATTCTTTAAGGGGTTCTTATAGGAATTAAATGGGGTACAAGTACAAGGTGCCTAGCACAGCCCCTGGCAGGGAGCACTTGCTATTTCCTGTGACCTGGGGACTCTGTGAAATTGGGGGAGTGGGAGGGAAGAGAGGGGTGTCACCTTAAAACAAGATGACAATGAGCTGGGCTGACTTGGATTTTATATTCTCTTCAAGTGTTAATGGGCTGGGTTGGCCCTTGTTTGCTATCACCTTGATTTTAGGGGCATGTGTTGGCTATTTTTTCTCCTCCTCCTTTATTACCAAGAGCCTGGCAGCTGATATTTTAAATATCTGAAAGATGCCTCTCACCAATTAATTACCTGGAAATTGTACTAGACTGAAAATTAATTTGGGCCTTAAGAAGACGGCAGGTTTCTGAGCACGTTCCACTCGCAGCTGGAGGCCAGGAACCTTAGGAATCCAGTTCTCCCGCCTTCCCCTCCCTCCAGAGTGTCTGCCATTCTGCATGTTATTTATGAAACCTTTTCCCTTCCTTTATAATTATGTTTTCCATAAGAAGAACATCAACGGCCACCTCCTGGCTGGGCTAGAGTAATTGTTTGAATTTTTCGACTGTGCACCATTTCAAAGGCTCGAGTTTATATAGATTACCTTGAATTTATCTCCACCAGCGCATCAGGAGAGGAGCTGCCGCCTGCCTGGTGAAGTATTGTAAGCCCTGTAGCCACCGAACGCCGGCAGCTGTGTATAGTCTGTTTATCTAAATGGATTTCCGTAAAACAGATTCATTAATAAACCAGGTTTTGCAAGTCTGTCCTGCCATCTCCTATGGGCTTGTCAATACCAAGGTCAGCAGTGGGGCCTGGCCAAGGGACAGATGTGGAGAGGAAGTCAGCTGACAGCAGGCCAGCTGTGAGCCAGGGGTGGAGGGGCCTGCAAAGGGCAGAGGGCAACATCAGAGCAGGGAGCCCTGCCCATGGAAAGGGAGGCCTGAATACCAGATGACAGCGCTGCAAACGGTGATGCGAGAAAGGGCAGAGGCCGCGCCATCTACAAGGTGGCTTTTCCCTCTCCGTGGGTGACCCAGTCTGTGCCACAGGGTGATGGAACTTACAAACCCAGTCATAAAGCCCCTCGTTCAGCGCCGTATATATTTATAGAGATATAAATGAAGTTTAATACCGATGAAAGTCACTATAAAAGCGAAAGACTTCATCTGTATCTGTACTTCAAGCACAGGTCTGTTCAGGGCTTCCTGCCTTTATCTGACTGAGAGCCACCAGCGCTCGAGCTCATGTGCACACACCCACACACCCCAAGTGAGGGGGGATCGGGAGGCCCCGCAATGATGCGCACTCCCCTTCTCTCTGTGGGCTGTGGAAAAAGCAGCAGGAGAAAAAGAGAAAAGGGAGAAAGCGCTGCCAAAATCCAGCGGCTGCAGTCGGGAGTCTGGCTTTCAATAAAACAATTTGAGGGAGGTTGGCTTTTCTTTTCTTTTTTTCTTTTTTCAGGGTCCATTTGCTGTGTACATTCAAGTGGAAAGGCCATTTGTTTTATTGTGGTAAAATATACATAACACAAAATTCATCATTTTAACCATTTTTAAGTTTACAGTTCAATGGCATTAAGTACATTCACGTTGTTGGGCAACCATCACCACTAGGAGTCATTTTTTGAAGATGCACAAGTTTTGGGGTGTCCACTTTTCTTTCAATAGTGAGCCCAAACAATTAGAGTTTCATATTGTACAGACCACAGTATTTTTAATCCATCGCACTAGCAAAATAGCACCTTTCAACCATTCATAATTATCTATATTCAGTAGTAATACCAAAGTAATCCAAAAAACATGGAATTATGCAAAAAGTCAACAATATTAGGTCTGGTGATATTCACTAATCATTCTGAATCAAATCAGTAAGAACTCTGAAATTTAAAAAAAATTGTCCTCGTGTCATTGGTTAATAAAATTATATAGGTTCCAGGTGAGGAACAGATTTCTGCTTTTCATTGCTCCAGATGAGATGTGGACCTGAGACTGCAAAGCCCTGACCCGCCCCAGCCGCGCTGTCTCCACTGACCGCCTTGCATCCTCTACTGTCCATGCTGGTCAGTAGGAGGGCAGGCTGAAATGGTGCCGAACAAGGATTTGAATCCTGGCTCCCCCACATACTGGCTGTGTGGCATTGGAGAAGTCACTTGACTTCTCCAAGCCTCTGTTTCTTCACCCCTGAAAGAGAATAAGTAGTTCCTACCTCTCAGACTTGCTGAATGTGTGAAATGAAATTTCATTTTCTATAGCAAGGCTCATCACAGCCTTTAGCACACAGAGGTGTTCTATCAGTAGGCTTCGTTATTAATGGAAATGTGTGTGGCAGGAAAGGAGCATTTTGAGAGTGGAGATCAGGGATCACATGGCTACTTGACACATATTCTCTCCATGGGATGGCAAGACACCATGCGACCTGAGACTGGCTGCAGGAGCAAGTGTATCTGGGAGACACGCAGTGCATTTCAACCCTGCCCTCTTTTTATCTCTACCCCAGGTATCCTCAGTCTTGAAAGGCCTCAGAGCCACAGTGCTGGGGGCAGCCACTCAGAGGGAGGTTGACTGACCAAATGAGATGGCTCTTACCTTCCTGGAGTGACCCCCTGTCTGTATCCCTGTAACTGGCCCCCTGGAAAGGCCAGGGCAGCAATGCGGCCTGCATAGGCACAGGTCTCTTGGGAGTGTGTCTTTGGGTCACCAAGGATACTCTTCCAGACCTGACCCTCAAGAGGTCAGCAGGTCATGCCAAGGCTTTGGCATCCTCCAACCATCCTTCATCCAAGGAAAGGCCAAGTGGAATATCCTGGAGGAGAGCGAGGAAAGGGTGCAGCTGATCTGGGCCCTGATATATACTGAGTGGGAGGGGAAGGAGGCCACTCGCAGTCCATCTCTTATTACACATGGTGTGAGGCACAGGACAAGAGTTATTAAAATGCAAAGTAGGAGTGTGCCATACCCTTCTCTCCACCCCACCCCCTTTTTAATTTTATCAGCTTAATTTAGTGAGACTGAAAGGCTCAGGCAGCCATGCTGGGAGGCTGGGAGGGATGGGGAATAAAGCACTAGAGAGGGTCTGTGGCGGCTCTTCTGGCAGCAGCCTCCCTCCCACCCCTTCAGGGTGCCCTCGCAGGGTCCCAGAGCCTCTCTTCTCTCTGGCTGGAGCCCAAGAGATTGTGATCAGTTTGGGACTCTCTCTGCACATGCCCTTTTCCATTGCTTCTGTGCTTTGTGGGGGTGGGGAGAGGGTGTCCTGGAGCCTCTGGTGACCACATTTAACAGAGTGTAAGCATTCCCACATGACAATCCCCCACTCTGCCACATGGGAAACGTGGGAGGAGACCTGACTCCTGTTCTTTGAGACATTTTGCCCTTTGCCTTTTAAAGACAATTTTTTAGATAATAGATTGGCGTTATTGTATTAATAATTTTTAAAATTAAATTTATTGGGGTAACGCCGTTAACAACATTACATAACTTTCAGGCATACCACTTTGTAATATGACATCTGATGAGGTGGGGTGACATACTGTTTAACTAGAGAAGACCAGCATGTGCAAAGGCTATGAGTTGGAAAGCTTATGTTGGAAGGCACCTGAGAACTGTGATGTAGCTGGACACAGAATCACAGGACTGTGGTGAGAATGGTGGGAGATGAGACTGAAGAAGGAGATTGGAATTGGGGCCTTCCTGTCAGGGTACTCACGGGAGAATTACCAACAGCTTGGGTGCTTTAGGTGTAAGATCTTAACTATGTTATAGGATGCAAGCCTGTTGCCTCTTTATCAAAAAATTAAAGGCACACCATAACAGAATTTTATTCACTATTGAATATAATAATTTTATTCAATACCTGTATTCTTGTGTATATTTTTAATTTTACTTCAGTTTTTTTTTTCTTGATTGTTATTGTTGACACTATTACAAATGTCCCCATTTCCCCCCGCCTCCCACCCTCTGCCCCCCTTCCCTCTGGCCATCACCACACTTGTCTGTGTCCATGGGCGATGCATATATGTTCTTTAGCTAATCCTTTCACCTTCTTTCACCCAGTCATTCTTCTCCCCTCCCCTCTGACAGCTATCAGACTGTTCCATGTCTTTTACTGCAAGCTCTCCAAGCCGAGAAGGATGGCGGGAACTTGGAGGTGGGTAGGACCTGTGAACCTCTACATCTCTCATCTCTGCAGAACATTGGGGGATGCTGTTCTGCTCTCATTTTAAAACATGAGGCCCGTTCTCAACCACCCGTGCCAATGACACCACTCTGATTGGCCATACAGGGGTTAAAGGTGTGATTGTCTAGTGAGAATGAGACATAGAGAAGCAAAGCGAGAGATGCCCGAGACCAGAATCCTTGAATGCTCATTCTGTTGGCTTTTACTGTGGCTTAAGAAAATTGTCTGCTCTATTTCTTCGACTCCCTCTCTTCTGGAAAGAGGATGAGGCTGGGAGGCTCCCATGCCAGGTCCCCAGTCAGGGAAAGTGCTTTCCTATTGATCTGTGTGTCAGCAATTCAAATGGGGTATTTATCCTGCGGCTGAGCACCTAATAAAAATTTAAATTTTCGTTTAAAAAAATCGAAAGGGAGGCAAACACTCTTCAAGGAACAACCTCAGAAAGAAAGTAAGAAGACAATCACACACAATTCAGGGCCGCAGGAAGCGCTGGAAGACTGGGATGGTGGGTTTGCCAAGAGGTGCCTCAGACCCTGGAATTTCTCCTTAAATGCCCCTCCCTCCCACCTAGACACCCTTCCCAGGGTCTGCAGCTCCAAACTGAGACCCTGACTTTTCACTCCTGCCTTTGTCACTCCATTGCTTGGGCAAATGGCAGATACTTCTCTCTGAGCCTTCCTGTTGCATAAGTCAGATGACTTATATGCAATGATGTCATATATGCTATGCTCTTGGAGCAGTTCTTAGCACATAGTAGGTGCTCAACAAAGGTTTAGTTCCCTTCTGTGACTCCCCTATTCTAATTCTTTCTTACAATGGGATTGCAGCCAGCTGCTGCTTTCCTTGAAAGATTCCAGCCACTAAGTCACACCTATGTGTAAATGATTGCTAATGGATTAATAGGTTGGATAGTGGCATTCACAGAAAGCAGAGGAAAGAAAAGAAGGAAGCTTTAACAGCAGAATGTCAGAAACTGGTCACAGACCTCTGTAGAGGTATTTAGGACAGTGGAGCTTTTGCAGGGTCCCTTAAATCATGCCAACAAGGAAACTACCTGTCTGGTCATCTGTAAGGACGGGATACCCAGGTCAGGAAAACAGGTCATGCTATAATATAAATTACTTTAGAAAAATAGAAATATTTTTACAAATACCCAGTTTTTGTTAAAATTGGTGATCATATTTTCTTTTCTGCTTTTTTCCCCTAGGTTCTATATCACTGATCTGATTTTGAGTCTAAAAGTCTACACTTCAAATGCAGATCTTGCCTAGGCATTCATTGCCCTACCAGCAGCAAAAAGTCTTTTTGCTTAGGCACAAAGCATATTCTGCTTTGCATATGGACTTTCTCTGACCACAGACAAACTATATGAACAACCATCTCTAACTCTTATTTGACCACATGTACTTTAGGAAATGGGGAGGGATGTTGGGAGTGTAATTTTACTATCATGTTGAGGTTCAAACCCAAACTCTAGAGAACCCTTCAAATCAAAATTTTAAACTTACTAGTAGAAACATATTAAATACCAACAACATGGACTGCATCCTACAACTCCAAAGATTCTACCAGTTACCTGGCTGCTCTTCATTATTCAATGTAGAGTGGATACCTTATCATCTGTTGGAGGAAAGATTCATTGGCTGGTGTTTGGCCATTTATTCTTTCTCTGGTTAATCTTTGAGATGTTGTTGAAGATTGGTGATTTAGTAAACTCAGTAGCACTAGTAACTTTACATGTTCTCCTTTCTTTATATTTATAATCATTTAAATAATCTATTTTCTGCTTCATTTACTTTTCTATTCTATGAAAGAACTGGAATCCCCAGGGTAGCTCCTGAACACTCTAAGCTTTTTGTCTTCATTTCATTTTTAAAATGTATTTGGCACCAGAGACACTGTCTCCCATCACTTCACCTCCATTTCCATGACACATGCTGGGATGCAGAAACAAACGTATTAAAGAGTCCTCAGGAAAGAGACGCTCTTGTTCCAGGAACTGTCCTAGGTATCAAATATCCAGTATTGCCAAATCCTCAGAGCTCATGAAACACATATTCCAGGGGAGACATGCAACAGATCCACTGCCAACTTCTGTTGACTTGACCTTCTCATTATCTCTTAACAGGTGTCCATCTGTTTATCTCCATCTCTAACCTGCTCACACCTTATTTAAATTTTTCATTATCTTCCTGTTTTATAATTAAAATGAGACCCTCACTAGCCTCCATATCTTCTCTTGCCCTCTTCTAATCTTTTTTTTTTTTTTTAAGAAGCCCAAAAGCATTTATTTGAAATCAACAAGAATGCCAATTGGGACACACTAATTTAGGCAGAAGCCTAAACAATGTTTCCTCCTCCTCCTCCTCCTCCTCCTCCTCCTCCTCCTCCTCCTCCTCCTTCTTTTTTTTTGTAAAGGTGAGCACTTTAAATATATATATTTTATTGATTTTTTACAGAGAGGGAGAGAGATAGAAATCTAGAAACATCGATGAGAGAAACATCGGTCAGCTGCCTCTTGCACACCCCCTACTGGGGATGTACCCCCAACCAAGGTACGTGCCCCTGACTGGAATCAAACCCAGGACCCTTCAGTCTGCAGGCTGACACTCTATCCACCAAGCCAAACCGGTTTCGGCAACAATGTTTCCTCTTCTAATCTATTTCTACATGTTAGAGATCTCATCAATATGTGTATCTGATCATGTCACTCCCCTGTTTGAGACCTTCAAGCACTTCACATTGATCTTGGGATATAAACAAAAATCCTTAACAAGGCTCTGCACGGTCCAGCTCCTGTCTCTTCCTTGAGATTTGCTTGTCTTCACCTTCAGGGCTCCAGTCACACTGGACTCGATTGGAGTCCCCCCTGGCTTCCTATCCCCTGCTCTGTGCTATGCTCCTCCTTCTCTGCACCCTTCCCCTCCCTCCATCCCACCTCTTCACACCTTCCTTCCTCTGCTTAACTCATCTTCATCTACAAATCTCAATTCCTATGCTTCTTCCTACAGGAAGCCATCCTTGGATCCCCAGACCAGGCTAGGTGCCTGTTACATGCTCTCGTGGAACTTTGTAAATTCCTATTTATCATTTAATTCTTTTAGTTGTGAAATGTAACATATCTACAGAAGCACACATGAAATATAAACATCAAAATGTAATCAATAATAATGTGCTCTGTAACCACCATCAAGGTCAAGCAATAGAATATCACCAGAACTCCAAGGCCACCCTGTACAGTTCTCTCTAATCACAAACCCCTCCCGCTACTGGAGAGAACTGTTTTCCTGACTACATGGTCATAATTTCTTTACTTTTATACCAATTTTATTAAATTTAATCAAAATATTAAGAATATTTCAAGTAAATGCTTTTGGCTTCATATCAACTTTTATATGAATGTATTACATTTATTAGTACACAGCCAGTCTCCTGCTAGTGGGTACATCCAAAGGGTGAGGGAGGGGTCTATTTGCTATTTACTTGTTTTGTCTTTCCTGAGTCTTCTTAGTCCCTGGTGCACAGCATGTCCTCGGTAGATATTTGGAGGCAGTGTGAATGAGATGACACCAAGCAGCCCATACACAGACGCTGAGCTACCATGAGGATCCTTGTGAGGACTGCTTTTCAGAAAGGGGGCTACAAGTTGGGGTTCAGGGCATCCACTGCATATGAGGAACTTCTTTCCAGAAATTTGAAATAAGAAAGGTGACTGCGTAAGCTCTATGGGGAAATGATTCTGTCTGTGCATCTGTTGGTGTGACTACTCATTTATCTGTCTGTCTTTCCAACCATGTCATATCATGCACCTATTGAAATATACTAGAAAGATGAAGCATCGTAGCAGACCCGGGTGGGAAAAACGATAATTGTCTTTTACGCAGACATAAGTATTGGCCTCCTTTCATGACCTGCAGCAATAAACCCCAGCCCTGTCAGCAACTCAGACCAGAAGATGGTGAGAAAATAAACTGTGTCTCAGGGGTTTGATTCATGAGGGAGGAAAGCCGTGGCAGGATCATGGAAACACATGAATTATTCACAGTTCGAGCCAGCCGGGTAAGGAAAAAGAGGAGGAGGGAATGACCCGGAAACACCCATCAAGAAAATGAAGCTCTCTCCGAGGGGGGGGTGGCAGTGGGCGCGGCCTGACACTAAACCAGGCACGAAGGGAGGAGAAGCATCTTATCCCTCAGCCTCAGACAGGTGAGCGAGAACACCTGGTGGGATTGAGGCGGCTCTCTAGTCCTGGGGGGTCCCTCCCTCTGTCAGCCAGGGAGCAGCGGCCATGCACTCATGATTGACTTTCAAAGTCAGTTCTGGTGCAGGTTCACTGCTGCCCTGTGATCCCAAAGGAGGAGGGCACATCTGACTGGGGTGGTGGCCTGGAGGTGGAGCAGGGGAGCAGGGAGGGCAGGGAAGGGGGGAGGGGCGAGGATGAGTCACCCTCTGAGAAGCATTGCTTTACCTCCTGGTTGTGTGTGAGTGTGTGTGAGGGGCATGTGGAGCTAAGGAGAAGAGATGAGGCTTGTTCCTGAAAACAGAAGAGAGGCTTAGGGCGTGTTGAAGTGAGAGGAGCCTGTGAGAAAGAGACCTGAGAGGAAGGTGAAGCTGATGTCAGGAGCCGAGGAAATGCAGGAGCGGAGTGAAGGAGGAGATGAGGCATGTTTAGAAGTGGGACCACCGCTACATTGCTTCAGGTGAGAGGCAGCCAGGCTCGTGCAGGCAGATCCGTCTGGTTTAGGGACCTGGGTGGGTGGACACAGCCAGGGGGTGTTTGGTTACCCACCAAGAGCGCAGCCCAGTGTGTCCGCAGTATGTACTGAGCACTTTCTACGTGCCGGGCTGGCCCACAGAAATGGGTTTGCCCTTAAAGAGCTGACACTCTAACTCCAGGAGGCAGATAACGAGCATGGAAACAAATAATCAAATGAGATACCAGCAAGTGCTAGGAAAGCAGGGTAACGTGTCTGAGACGAACTGGCATGTTGGGAGGCAGAGGGGCTGCTTTGGCGAGGGCGGTCAGGAAAGGCCTCCAGGACCAGGGGACATTTCAGTTGAGCTCCGAGAGGGGAGTGGGAGCCAGGCTCGGGGGCGAAGCAAGGAGTTCAGAATGTGGCTGAGCAATGAAGGCAATGCAGTCAAGAAATCAACTCAAAGTCCAGGTTACTTGACCTCACCGAACCTCAGTTTCCCCTGTCTGTAAGATGAGAGGGCTGGACTAGCTGGTTGCTAAGTCCTGCTCAGTGTGACCTGCGGCCTCAGCAAGTATTCATGGAAAGGGTGGGGGCCTGACTTGGGTCCAGAAGAAAGATCCTCAAAGTACCAGCGAGGTCGTTGAAACCAGCGCCAACAAGAGCAAAACAGGAGTACGGGCTTCCCCCCCGACTGAGGCCGGGCCCTCCCTCCTCTATCAGACGGGGGAAACTTCTTCCTAAAAGGCAGCGCAGGCTCCAGCTCCGCTGCCTCCAATGCCTTGCTGAAATGAAAATCCATTATTTCTTGTCCCCATAGAAAAATACTTGTATTTGGCCACTTAGCTCATTCTGCCTTTTCCTGTAGTTAACACAGTGACCAACCTATTTATACATCTACTTTATTTATTTGTAAACTCCTTGTTCATCTCTGAGCCCCCAGCACAGGGCCAGGCTTGGGGCAGGTGACCCCCTGGAAGCTGAAGGACTGAATAAGCTGAGGATGGGGAGGTGAGTTCATCAGCTACCATAACCAAAGGCCACAGACTGGGGGCTGAAACAACAGGAATGTATGAATCGCAGCCTAGAGGCTGAAAGTCCAAGATCAAGGTGCTGGCTGAGTCGTTTCCTGGTGAGGATGCCCTTCCTGGTTTATGGTGGGCACATTCTTGTGTGTCTGCACTTGGTTTAGAGAGAGGGACCTCTAGTCTCTCTCTTATGACACGGGTCCTGTCAGATCAGGCTCCAGGCTCACAACCTCATTTAACCCCAATTACTTCTGGAAAGGCGGTGTCTGCAAAGACAGCCACACAGGGGTCCTGCCTGCTCAGCCCCTTGCTTTTTGCCTAACTGGGATCTTGGCTATTGTGTTCCCCATCTAAGTCTCCAGCTCCTCTGCTTCAAGGTGAGGGGTGAAGGGGTAGTCCTTTCCTGGGTTTTATGGGGTGAATGGAGTAATGTTTCCTACTTACTTAGTGTTTCTTTGAGTGCAAGTTCTGTGAGTCAGGCTAAACTTTAGCCGCTAAAGCAGTGGTTCTCAACCTTCCTAAGGCCGCGACTCTTGCATACAGTGGTGGTGACCCCCAACCATGAAATTTTGCTACTGTTATGCATCGTGATGTAAATATCTGCATTTTCCGATGGTCTTAGGCTACCCTGTGAAAGGGTCATTTGACCCCCAAAGGGGTCGAGACCCACAGGTTGAGAACCGCTGTGCTAAAGGATTCTTCTAACCCAGTTGCTTTCAGAGATTATTCATCCAGAAACGTAAATGAGCATTTAAAGGAGCTCAGAAGCTGGGGATTGCAGGCCAGAGACAGCCTGGCCTCAGCAGAGGGTGGCTGAGGAGGGGCCAGGCAGGACACTGGGATTATCTGGAAGATGCTCCCTGGTCTGCAGGATATTTTGCTTGATATCAGGCTCCTCAAGCTCCCCCCTTTCTTTTGCTTCAGAGTTCCCCAAATTCATATCCCCCTCTTACAAAATACATTTTATTAACTCATTAGGTGGTCGCTGACAGTAGAAACATTGGGTATTGAAGGAACAGAGCCCTCTGCCATGCTGTACAGAGTGGGTGGACCAGGAGGTCCAGGCAGAGGCCTTATCCCTGGTATACGGCTCTCTGAGAATAGTTGCTGGGGAAGTTGGCATTATGCAGGTAGCTGAGAGAGAGAGAGAGAGAGAGAGAGAGAGAGAGAGAGAGAGAGAATATGTGTGTCCCTTGTACTCATCTGTGAGGCCAGCCTACATGAAGACAGTGAAATTGTGACATCCATGCTCTCAGCTTTGACACCTGACAGAAAGGACATGGTTTAAATGTCACAGCAAGGGCCTGTGACAAGGGTAGTTAGGGAAGCAGGTGTCTCCTCGCTTGACTATGCTGTGCAGGTGCTGGGCTCTGACCCTGGGTGCCACATATTAGTGAATTGATTTTCTAATTTGGAAGTATTTTTAGGAGGAGTGAAAAAATCTGCAATAAAAATCCATATATATTTATTCCTTTATTCAACATCCATTTATTACATATTTGGTCTAAGCCACTGTTAAGCAACGTGAAGGACAAAGATTGTTAGACCAACCATAATTGTTATCAGCACTCCCATGAAATAGATAGGAATCATGAGTCCCATTGTGCAGAATAAGAAGCTGAGATTTTAAATAAGCTATCCAAAGTTTCACAGCCAAAGTTTTATCCATGAGGTATCAGAATGCACACTTAGGTCTTCTGGCTCCAAGCCAGATGCTCCAAGGAGATGACAATTAGGTAAAGGGGTGATGACAAGACCATAGACCAGAGCACAAGAAAGAACAGGTGTGGACCATGAGTGGTGTGTAACTGCTGTAGTTCTGGGGAGGGATCTGGAAAGATCCATAGAGAAGGTGACCTTGGGCTTGGAGGCATGGGACCATTTCTACCATTGGAAGGAACGTGGAGGCAGAAGAGGGGCAGGCAGAGGGTCAGTACACACAGCAGACAGTCTGGCATGGCTGGAGCAGTGCTCCTCCCTCCTGGTTGTCTATCAGAATCACCTGAGTAGCTTTTCAAACAACAGCACCATGCCCTCATGTCCAGTGTTCTGGTTTAGTCAGTCTCAATCATGGGTATCATCATTGATGTTTAAGAAAAGCTCCCTTCCCTGGCTGGTCTGGCTCAGTGGATAGAGTGTTGGCCTGCTACTGAAGGGTCCCGGGTTTGAGTCTGGTCAAAGGTACATGCCTGGGTTGTGAGCTCCATCCCCAGTAGGAGGTGTGCAGGAGGGACCTGAACAATGATTCTCATCATCATTGATGTTTCTATCTCTCCCTCTCCCTTCCTCACTGAAATCAATACGTGTGTGTGTGTGTGTGTATATATATTTATATATGTGTGTGTATACTAGAGGCCTGGTGCACAAAGTTTGTGCACAGGTAAGGTCCCTAGGCTGGCCAGTGATCAGGCTGATTGGGGCCTTCTGGGTGCCGGCCAGGGCCTTCCTCCATTTTGTGTTGCTCCCTGGTGATCATCACATGTTATAGCAAATGATCAGTCTCCCAATTGAACTCCCATGGGGACAATTTGCATATTAGGCTTTTATATATAGACTAGAGGCCCAGTGCACAAAATTCATGCATGGGGGGTGAGGAGTGTCCCTCAGCCCAGCCTGCACCCTCTCCAATATGGGACCCCTCAAAGGATGTCTGACTGCCCGTTTAGGCCCTATCCTACAGGGATCGGGCCTAAATGGGTAGTCAGACATCCCTCTCACAAAAATCCAGGATGGCTGGCTCCCAACTGCTCACCTGCCTGTCTTCCTGATTGCCCTCAACTGCTTCTGCCTGCCAGCCTGATCACCCCCTAACCACTCCCCTGACAGCCTGATTGATACCTAACTGCTCCCCTGCAAGCCTGGTCCCCTGCAACTGCTCTTCCCTGCAGGCCTGATCACCTATAACTGCCCTTCCTTGCAGGCCATCTTGTGGTGGCCATCTGTGTCCACATGGGAACACTCATCTTTGACCACATGGAGTCAGCCATCTGTGTGTTGGAATGATGGTCAGTCTGCATATTACTCTTTTTTTAGATAGGATAGAGGCCTCATGCATGGGTGGGGACCAGCTGGTTTGCACTAATCAGAGTTGGGGTTTCCTTGGGGAATGGGGCAGCCTGGGCAAGGAGCCTGTGGTAGTTTGCAAGCTGGCCATGACCCCTAGTGACACAAGCAGAGGCCCTGGTTTCTGGAATTTATTTATCTTCTATAATTGAAACTTTGTAGCCTGGAGAGGAGCCAAGCCTCCTGCTCGCTCTGTGGCTGCAGCCATTTCTGTTGGGATTTTTTTTATCTTCTATAATTGAAACTTTGTAGCATTAATCAGAGGCCAAGGTAGCCCAGGGCTGCAGAAAGCTTGGCTTCCTCCATCACTGGGGGCAACCCTAGCCTCCTGCTCTCTCCAGCTCTGTAGCTGCCACCATTTTTATTGGAATTTATTTATCTTCTATAATTGAAACTTTGTAGCATTGAGTGGAGGCCTGGGATGGCCAGGGTGTGTGGAAAGCTCAGCTTCCTCCATTACGGGGGAAACCCAAGCCTTCCTCCTGCTCTCTTTGTGGCCATAGTCATCTTGGTTAGGGTTAATTTGCATACTCGCTCCTGATTGGCTGGTGGGTGTGGCTGGTGGGCATGGCTGGTGGTATAGTGGAGGTATGGTCCACTTGCATATATATATATATATATGTACACACACACACACACACACACACACATATATTTATACACGCACATATATACATATATATGTGTATGTGTATATATCTATATATCTATAATAATAAAAGGGTAATATGTTAATTAGACCAGACATCTTTTGGACCTCCTTCCTGACGAAGGTGGGTCCAGAAGGAAGACAGCCTAGTCCTGGATGCCTGCAGGCAATCAGAGGAGGGAAACTGGGTCCCAAGTACCAGAGGGAAGCTGGTGTCGGCAGCTGGTGGAAGGAAGGCCTACTCTTGCCCAAATTTTCATGCATTGGGCCTCTAGTATCCTATCTAATAAAAGAATAATATGCAGATTAACCATCACTCCATCACACCCACAAGCCATGCCCACCATCCTATCAGGAGCAAGTATGCATTAACCCAACCAAGATGGCTGCAGCCACAGAGCAAGCAGGAGGCTTGGGTTTCCCCGGTAATGGAGGAAGTCAAGCTTTCTGCACACCCCGGCAAGCCCAGACCTCCACTCCAGGCTACAATGTTCTGATTATAGAAGATAAATAAATCCCAGCTCTCAGGGCCTCCACTTGGGTCACTGGAGGATGTGGCCAGCCTGAAAACCACCACAGGCCCCTTGCCCAGGAAACCCCATACCCCAGGGAACCCCCACCCTGATCTGGGACATCCTTCAGGGCAAACCATTCGGCACCCACAAGTGCACCAGGCCTCTATCCTATCTAATCCTATCTAATAAAAAAGTAATATGCAAATTGACTGTACCTCCACTATACCCACAAGCCATGCCCACCATCCATGCCCCCAGCCAATCAGAGCAAGTATGCAAATTAACTCAACTAAGATAGCTACAGGCCACACAGAGCAGGAGAGAGGCTTGGGTTGCCCCTGGCGGTGGAGAAAGCCAACCTTTCCACAAAGCCTGGCTGGCAGAGGCCTCCACTTAAAGCAACAAAGTTTCAATGGCTGTGGCCACTGAGTGAGGCTTGAGTTGCCCCTGGTGATGGAGGAAGACAAGCTTTCTACACATTCTGTTGGGCCCAGTCCTTTGCTTAAGGCAACAAAGTTTCAATGGTTGTTCAAGCTGGCAGGCAGAAGTGGTTAGGGGCAATCAGGAAGGCAGGCAGGCAAGCAGTTGGGAGCCTGCAGTCCTGGATTGTGAGAGGGATCCCTTATTGGAGAGGGTGCAGGCTGTGCTGAGGGATACAAATTTTGTGCACTGGGCCTCTAGTGTGTATTATAAAAGAAATGCTCCCTGGGTGATTGTTGCACAGCTGGGATTGAGACCCATAGGCACTGTGGAAGGACTGTGGGGGTGGGGGTCCTAAACGGGGGCTCTCAGAGGGACCAGGCTCAGCATACACAGAGCCCGAATAAAGGTGGTGACCGTGAGAAGGGAGGCAGAGGTGAGTGAGCAGAGTACTTTGCAAGGCAGAGTTGCTGGGATTGAGCAAGTTCATGTTGTAATTAATGTCTTAAGACTGGAGCCTGGGCACCATTCCCAAGAGTGAAAGCTACAGCTGGAAAACAATGTTTGGGCATGGGGGCGGGGGACTGTGGGGAGGAGAGTGGTTTTGTTTTAAGGCACCTCGAGGTTAAGGGTAATAATTACTGGGCCATCCAGAAGGAATGCCACGCTGCAGTCCTCCAAGTATGAAGAACTGGGATGGAGAATCGCCTCGGATGAAATGGTAGTTGAGGCTGAGGGTGAGCATGAGCTCAGAGAGAGAGAAGAGCTGAGTGGAGGGCTCAGGTGGGCACGCTGACGGGTGGGAGGCAGAAGGACCGAGAGAAGCTTACAGCCATTTCTAAATGGAGAGTTGTTCCATTGGCATTAGCCACTGTCTGGGTGGGATGGGGTGTTGGGCAAAAGAGTCATTTTTCATGGGCCTGGCTCCCTGCAACTTGGAAATTGATCAGCCAAGTCGATAGCTCCGTGCGCAGACTGGAGGCCCTGGCTGGGGTGTGTGCAGAAGTAGGGCAGTTGCAGCCCAGCTCTCTCTCACCAGAAACACAGCCCGCACAGGCACCTGGCAGGGCAACCGAGCTCATTTTGCCACCATCCTTGGCCTCTAAGCCCCAGAGGCATGAAGGAGAATCAGCTTCACACATGCAGGGGTTATGGGTTCACCCGGCACAAAGGATTTCTTTATTCTGAGCCATCCCAAAGACGAACTCCCGCTTTCCGGGGGAAGACAGTTCCATCAGCCCTCACTGGTTTAAGGGGATCCCAGAAGAGCCTTTCTTGAGACAACCCAGCATCATCCTGGGGGACCAATTTAGTCCCTGAGAGGACCCCTGAGGATTTTCCTGAGAGCCACCCCTTGGGTTCCCAGGATGAATGAACCCTGGCGCAGAGATGCAGGGGCAGTAATCAGGAGCAGTTCAGCTTTGGGCACTGGTTCTGCCCTGGGGCCCCTTTCGGGACTGCCTTCCCCACTGCCTGGCAGGGGAAGGGTCCTGGGAGGGGTGGCAGGACGGTGGGTAAGGGGGTCTGGGGCAGGCACTCTCCGATGCTCCTCCGGGCTGAGCCGTAGACCCCGGCCTCTCACCTTGCGTGTTCCCCACTGCCCGGCTGTCTCCGTGTATTGGCTCCTGAGGCTCCTGGCTCAGGCAGAGTAATTACAGTTGAGGCCCTGATGAATTGGGGGCCAGTAATTAAAGCGCCTATTGATTTTCTACTTAGAAGTTCCCTGCAGCTGGAAACAAAAGTGGGAAAGGAGGGAGATAAACATTATGGGCAAGGTGTTTCCAGACGGGATTTTTCAGGGTGCATTAGCCCGGCCTGGCTGTCACCGAGGGGGGCGGAGGGGTGGCCATTTGTCATTGCCCTGTCCATCTGGAGTTCGAGAAAGGATTGGCCAGGCAATACACTTCTGGGGCGCAGTGCCAGTGCAGTAAGGGGAAGGCAACTGTCTTCCTTGGAGTTCATCCTCAGATCTGTCTTGTTTGCCTGCATCATTTGGCTTATTTTCATCGTGAATTGAAGCCAGTTGCCTCTTTTATGTCATCTGCCATCATCAAACAACAATGGCTTTCTGTCACTAGAAATTTGGCTTCTGATGGCTTCTGAGATCAGATACCAGAAAGTGTGGGCTTGGGAGGGGGCATGATGAGGGAAGGTCAGAAAGTGTGAGAATGGAAGGGAGTATGATGGAGGAAGGTCAGAAAGTGTGGGTATGGGAGGGAGTATGATGGAGGAAGGTCACAAAGTGTGGGTATGGGAGGGGCATGATGGGAGAAGGTCAGAAAGTGTGGGTATGGAAGGGGTATGATGGGGAAGGTCAGAAAGTGTGGGTATGGGAGGGGGCATGATGGGGAAGGTCAGAAAGTGTGGGTATGGGAGGGAGTATGATGGGAGAAGGTCAGAAAGTGTGGGTATGGGAGGAGTATGATGGGGAAGGTCAGAAAGTGTGGATATGGGAGGGGTATGATAAGGGAAGGTCAGAAAGTGTGGGTATGGGAGGAAGTATGATAGGAGAAGGTCAGGAAGTGTGGGTATGGGAGGGGCATGATGGAGGAAGGTCAGAAAATGTGGGTATAGGAGAGGCATGATGGAGGAAGGTCAGAAAGTGTGGGTATGGGAGGGAGTATGATAGGAGAAGGTCAGAAAGTGTCGGTATGGGAGGGGCATGATG
>PVJN01014744.1:0-45879 GCA_004026805.1 Lasiurus borealis | reverse complement strand
GATGGGTTGCCTTCCATATGCATCCTGTCGGGGACTGAACAACCTGGGTATGTGCCCTGACCGGGGATCGAACCTGCCACCTTGTGGTGTCCAGGACAACACTCCCAGCTGACCTGCCTGACTTCCCTTTTCTACAGGTGAGGAAAGTGAGGTTCCCAGGGGCTGAGTGCCTCCTCCTAGGCCTCACGGCAGTTAGTGGCACAGCTGAAAGGAGGACTCCAGCACGCAGGTGCCTGAGCATCACCTGGGTCCTTTCTTCCTCGGGGAAGTGGGGCCTGAGGTTCAGCAATTGGAGAAACAGACGGGGCATCTTTTTCCAAAAAATGCCAACAGGCTTGCCTGGAGGGGTGCCTCTGAGGCGGGGGAGTGCCAGCCGGCCTCTGCCCTGCCCCTGGCTCCCTGAGCTGGGCTTCTCTGTTCAGGGGCCACCCCAGCTATCCACTCCCATCGGTAACCCGTTTATTTCCACAATGACACTTGACAAAATCTCTATTTGTCTTGTTTCTCTGCTTCTGTGTCTCAGCATAGCACATCCCGGGCACAGAGTAGGTGCTCAGGAAATGTTGAGCTGATGAGGTTCAGACAGCACCCACCTTGCCGTAACGCCCCTCTCTAGGCCTCAGTCCTTCCAGTTTGGGAATAGGGGTTGTGTTCAGTGACCCCGAGGTCTCTTCAGGCTCTGGCCACCCAGGATGAGAGGATGCAGTCTCTCTCTGGGAGTGGAGGGGGTTGGGATGGGGATGCGGATATCCGGAGGAGGTTTCTAACTTTGGCAGAGCATCAAGGCACACTCCTCACCTGGTTCCCGGGTCCGCTACCAGCACATCATCCTTGAGCAGGCGCAGGGCCTCCTGGGTGCTGCCCTTCCACAGCAGCGAAGTGGATCGCAGCCTTCGGGGCAGCCCTGGGGAGGAGCAGTGGTCAGACCTGCTGGGCTGGCTGAGGGTGGGTGGGGGTAGGGGGTCACTGGGTGCCCTGCCCCCCTCTCCACCTTCCATGGGTTGAAAAGTAACAACAACAAAATCACCTGAAAAACAAGAATAGTCCAGCATGGACTCTCATCCTGCTTGTGTTTTAGTGGGAAAGCCACTTAGCCTGTCAAGCCCCGGTCCCCTCACCTGTGATGTGAGGGACATAATTCCTCTATCATAGGGACGATGTGAGGATTCGGGAAAATAAAATGCTTAGCATGGTGTCTGGTCATGCCAACTGCTCAAAAAAAATAATTAGCATCAACTATAGATAGCAGTTTGAGTCCATAAAATTCTTGAGATCAGTGGCCAAACAGCTTTGGACCTATCTAACCATTGGGGCTTTTTCTGTTTATTAGCTGTGACAACTATTGGAAGAACCCACAGGAATCGGGTTCTCTCCATCCATCCATTCAATAATGGATTTCCAGTAATGAACCAAGTCCCTGCCTATGTGGAATTAGTGGAGGGGGTCAGACAGCAAACAAATACATATTCACGCTACAGAGAAAATAATTGGGTCACACGAAGGCCTTGCAGAGGTGATCCTTGAGCAGGTGAGACCTGGAGCAGGTGAGAGAGAGCCATTCTTTCCTGTAAGAATGCCTCGGGCAGAGGGAACAGCAAGTGCAAAGGCCCTGAGGCAGGAAGGTCCTGGAATGTTTGAGGAATAGTATGGCACAGCTGGTGTGGCTGGAGAGGAATGAGAATCGGGAGACACTGGCCAGTTCAGGAAACAGCAGAGAGTGGGCTCAGCCTGACGGGATGAGAATCTGCTCCTCAGGTTCCCCCCCCAACTCCCCCCCACACACACATCTGAATTATTTGGGGCTAAGCATGGTAAGTGCAAAAACCATTCACCTGAGAGCTGGCTGGCCATCCTTCGGAGGGTGACGGGCGAAGGCCTTGGGGCTGGGCCCACCTCCTCCAGCCCATCCATCAGGCTCTGTGGTTTGGGGGCTGATGCCATGCCCAGCGGGTTGTTGATGGTGAAGGAGCTGGCATACCGCTCCAGCGGGTCATCTAGAGAGGCCACGATGCCCTCCTCCCACAGGCGGTACAGCATGAGCACTGGAAAGATCTTGGAGACGCTGGAGATCCTGGACAGTGTTGGGGACACACAGTGCACAGAGCATACCCTTGGCCCCACAACCCATCTCTACCTTGCACCCCAGCCTCCAACTTTCTAGGAGTCTAGGAAAGCACTGAATCCGCTTTATGTCTTGTCTCAGATGAAAATCCGCCAGCCTCTGGACAACTGGCTTTGGGATGCGTGAGAATATACCAGAGGCAGTAGGGCTGGGCTGGATGGACATTGCTGAGTCTCTGCTCAATGGCAGGCCTTCCCACTGTGGACAGGCCTGGTTGGGTCATACCTCTGCCTCTCACTGGCTAAAGTGGTCTTGGGCAAGTACAGTGGTACCTCGCAAGTACAGTGGTACCTCGAGATACGAGTTTAATTCGTTCGGTAACCTTGAGGCGTGGGAAACTACGAGACGCTCTAGTCTCAGTAAACTGGTGGGTCGTGTGCAGCCAGCCAACCCGAGAGATTACTCCTATCTCAAATGTTGCTCCTATTTCAAAGCAAAAATTGCTCGCTCGATGGCTCATACCTCAAAAATCTCGTATGTTAGGGCACTCGTATCTCGAGGTACCACTGTATTAGACTTTCTGAGATTCGGCTTCCTTGTCTGTCTCACAGGTTGTAGAGAGGATTGAACAAAACATGCATATAGAGTGTTTGGCCAGATACCTGGGGGTAGTAAGTGCTCAGTAAGTGACAGAAAGTATTGTTGTCCCCATACTGGACCCCTAGCAGGTGCCATGTGAATGGGACGCCTGCCATCCTCACAGGACCTCTGGGAGCAGATGTGTTCCCTTTGCACTGGAAGCTTTAAGGATCCCGCAGGCAGCACCTAGTGGGGGAATGTGAGCAGCAGAATGTCCCCAGGGACGTCCATCGGGGCCACTGCTGCCGATGGACAGGGCCCGGGGCCAAGAGCCCGGGACCTGGTGATGGTTCTGTGGCAGCACATGGACATGAGGGAGGGAGGGGACACAGGGAGCCTCTGGGAGTTCGGGAAGTTTGGGGCTAAGGGCTCTCCAGCAGCGATGCCTTCCTGACCTGTTACCTCTGTGGTGTCAAGTTGGGCGCTCTCACTGGTCCTCTCTGGACCTCAGTCTCCTCATCTCTTAAACTGTCAAGACTTCATAAAGGGCTTGGAAACCCCAGTCATGATTCTCTTGAGTTCTCTCCTACCTCCTAGGGCCTCCCTGTTCCCCATGCCTCCCCCCTCCATAGGACCCTGCGGGTCACCCGGCTGACCGGTACATGGTATACTCATTGGGGGGGCCAGACGCCGGGTCAGAGCCGTTCTTCTTCCCGAAGTTCCCGGTCCAGAGCACCGTGTCATTGTGGATGACGACGGCGGACATGGCCGCCAGCCCCGGGGCGGACAGTGCCTGGTGCAGGATCCGCTCCACCTTGCAGGAGAAGAGCAGGAGGCTCAGAATGCGGGTGCTGAGGCACACCCCGCTTGTCATCCGCACACCCTGCCCATGCCCACACCACGCCCCGCACACAGGTCGCCTCTCCTGGCTCCCCTTCACTCCCAGTGAGCCCCCAGGCTTTGGGCTCTCAGACCACGGGCCCCCACTCTGGCTGCAATCAGAGAAGCTCCCCTAGAACCTGTGTTCTCTGTGGGGGTTCCTTGTGAGATTTTTGTTCAAAGAAACATTTCCTCGGCAAAACGTAAAAGGCAGGAGGGGACAAAACTATGAATCCAGTCAAACCCTTGTCTTAAGCCCTAGAACAGCTATTTTTCAGCTCGTGTGCCACACAAGAATTTTAAAAATAAGCAGTATCTCCAAAAAATAAAACATGCAATATCTGACTGTTTAGTCAAGGACGCTGACCTCTTTTCGTTTAGATTGTCAAATTAAAAAAATGGCAACAGCCAGTACAACAGTAGCCATGCAGTGTGAATGAATCAAAATTATGCCAATTTTTTTGTCAGGCAAAAAAAAAAAATTGTTTTCGGTATGCCACAGAATTTTAGTGATTATGTGTGCCACGAGATAAAAAAGCTGCCACTCACTACCCTAGAAAACCTCCAGGAGGCCTAATCTGACCCCCTAGTGTTGGAGAACTCACTATTTCTAGAAAGCCCCTAAATTATCTTTTGAACATTTACTGAAAACGCCTCATTCTTTGCAATGATGAAGGGTAATGACGATGACAACAGCTAATGTATACTGGACGGTGAGAGTGTGCCAGGCACGGTGTAAAGTGATTTTCATACATTGTATCATCTAATCCTCACAACAAGTCAGTGCTAATTTCTCCCCATTTTACAGATGAGAAAATTGAGTCTATGAGAGATGAAAGTGACTTGCTCAAGTACCTCACAGTGCGTGGAATCAGAGTCAGAATCCCATGCCAAGTCCAGCCCCTGTTCTGAATTAACCGCCTCGCTGAGTGAGTTCACACATCCTGAGTTGAGTTCTGTCTACCTGTAGCTCCCACCCCTGCACTCGCTTTGCGTCTCTAAATCTGTTTCCTCCCCTATTGATAGTGAGTCACAAGGTATTCTGATAGAGGTTACTTAGCACATACTAATGGCTCACTACATGGCAGCCAGGGTGTTTATTGTTGCTTTTGCATTAATAACCATGACCTAACCCCCACCCCCACCCCGAGAGCCTCATGGCACCCTTCTGTTCCCGGTCCTTCACAAAAGCCCTCCATGTGTTTGCAGACAGTGAGCGGGCCTGTCTGCACTGGCCTGCATCTTCTCTCATCTGCCTCCTTCCCTTCGGCTGTTCCTCGGACGACACTTTCAAATCCCTCCACCACGCTGCTTGCTGCTCTGACCTCTCTGATCATGTTTCATTTGTCTGTAGCCTCCTGAGGTGAGTGACCCAAGTCGGGGGGTCCTGACTGGCACAGACTAGAGCCAGCTGACAGCCCCCTCTACTGTTAGGCCGCCGTCAGTGGTAAAAGTTACGTTGTGGGGGGTGTTTTGCTTTAATTATCTTGCAGTGGCCTCCGTGATACGGGCTCTGTCGTCCTCTCCAATGTCATCTTTCTCCACCCTCCACCTGTGGCCCCACCAGACTGAATGCCTCCTAACTCTAATTCCACGCACTGGGAGGTACTTGAGCAAGTCACTTTCTTCTCTCATAGACTCAGTTTTCTCATCTGTAAAATGGGGAGAAATTAGCACTGACTTGTGAGGATTAGATGAGACAATGTGTGCCTTGTGCTTACTCTGCTGACTCAGGGTCTTAGCACATGCTGTTCCCTCCACCTGGAGCACCACCTTCACCCCCTTCCCTCCCCCACCACGCTCCTTTATGATGCACATGTCCATCAGCTGGGTATCTCCTGTTCACTTCTCAGCTTAGACACCCTTCCTCCAGAAGCCTCCCCTGCCCCAACGTCAGTTCCTCTGTACCCCCCACCACAGCCCCCTAAACTTTCCCTGTCCTCCCTCTTACCCCTGTGCTATCAATGTGTGTGATCTTGACTGCTCCTTCATTCCCAGATCAGGAGCTTCTGAGGAACAGGACAATCCCGTCTTTCTGCCATGTCCCTGGTGTGTAGCTCAGAGTCACATTCTACTGGTCACGTGATGAATCAACGCCACCTCCAGTGCAGAGAGCGACCCTCCCTTTTCTCGCTCAGGCCTGGCACACACCCTCCCCGGGTCATCACTGACCTTTTCCAGGGCCTCCTTCAACACGGGGAGCGGGTGAGCCAGGGGCACAGGCTCAGGGTACTGGGGGCACATCCTCACAGGGACAGAGGGCGCTTCCGGTCCCAGGGGACCTGCCAGGAATATCACGTGGTGAGAAGGAAGTAGTGATCGGGATGGGAGTCTAGAGGTCATCCTACAAGCCATAGGAAGGTGGCAGCAAAGGCCAGAGCCATATCTTGGGGTCGGCCCTCACAGCTTGCAACAGCCTCACCAGGAGTATCAGCGTCAGAGACCAACCATGGGTATCAAGGAGCAAAGAGCGGAGTGTGCCTGGAGGGGAGGGGACGGTTCCACGCACGCCACCTGCAGCTTGGCTTCAAGATACAGTGGTACCTCGAGATACGAGTGCCCTAACATATGAGATTTTTGAGATACCAGCAGTCGAGCGAGTGATTTTTGCTTTGAAATACGAGCAACAGTTGAGATAGGAGTAATCGCGCTGATCGGCCGGCTGCACACGACCCACCAGTTTACCGCAACTCGAGCGTCTCATAGTTTCCCACGCCTCAAGGTTACGGAACGAATTAAACTCGTATCTCGAGGTACCACTGTACCAACTAGGCCACCGTTCCCGGGGGCAGCCCCTCTCTCTTGCACGCCCACCTTCCTCCCTCCGTGTGGTCAGCACACTTAGACTCGGGGCGGGCTGAGCCATGTGCTGTGTGTCTCTCTTTCCCCAGTTCTGATTGTATGTTTGGGCTCCACTTCGGCTTCAGGCTTAAACCACAGGGAGAGCTCAGTCTATCACCAGAGCCAGGCGTCAGGGCATGGGGGACTCCTGTCTCGTTCTGCTTTGCCCTTGGAACTGAGGGGAAGAGGGTGTGGGCCTTGGCAGGGCGGGGCTCCGTCTGGGAGAGCATCCCAGCGACCCCCAGACCTCCCCTCGCCCTCTGAAGACGGTGTGGAGCAGTGAGGGTACAAGCACCTTGAGGACCTGCACCCTTTCCAAGTCCTTCCTGAGACTGCCCAGAACCAAGACAAGACTGGAGGTTCACTGTGGCCATAAATGCTTTTAGCTCCTCCCAGCTCTAGCCTCTGGCTGGCTTTGTGACTTGCTTTGGCCAAAAGAAGGAGGTGGAACTGAGCATTGATCCTGGGCCTTCCCACAATGAGGCCTTAATGCGCCTTTGCTCCCTGGGAATACTGCCCCCTCCTGGACAAGCCTGGGATAGCGGTCTTGAGAGGGAGAATCCACATGGAGCGGGAGATCTAGCTCTCCCACTGCATTATTGGAGAGAGAGCTCCGATGAGACCAGCAGCAGAACTGCCAGCCAGCCCACCGACTAATGGAAAGAATGAATCGCTTCGTTTGAAGCCAGCAAGTTTGGGGTTGGCATCAGGATCCTCGTTTTATGCGCAAACGCATTAAGGCACGGAGAGGTCCTATGATTGGCCCCAGGATGAACAGTTAGAGGCCAGAGCTTCTGAGTCTAAATCTTACGATGCCCTCGGCTCAGGAGTGGCAGCTCAGAGCCCACAAGGGCCCACGGGGGCGGGAGGAGATCGAGGACGTCTCTGCACTCACCAGTCTGCAGCTTGGGGAGGGAGTACTGCCACAGGAAGCAGCCGGTCATGAGCGCAGAGAGCAGGAAGAAGAAGCTGCAGGAAGCCCGGAAAAGCCACTTCTTTTTTACTTTCAGCCGGCAGAGCCGCCAGCCAGCCTGGCGTGGGGAAGACACAGGGCACAGCTCCCAGGGGAGTCAGCCAGAGGGAAGAAAGAGAGGGACCCCTCCCCTGGCCCCTTCTATACCTTAAGTTCACCCAGACATGATGGAAGTCCACAGGGAAGTTCCAATATATATATACATTTCATACCTGGGAAACCAAGGTCCTTCCTGTATGACCCGTTCAACAGCTCCGCCATACACATACCTCTCTCTGCACCTCTGCACCTTTGCATAGCCTGTTCCTTCTGCTAGGCCTGCTGTCTCTCTCCTGTATGTGTACTGATACATCTCCTCCGTGAAAGCTTCTGCAACTCCCTTCACCCAGGTCCCCTCCAGGGCACTTGGAACAAGACTGTTATGGCGCAACTCCAAGTCTCTCCTTGGTACAGTAGTTGTTCGACTACTAAATGGAGGTGGACCCGAAACCGGTTTGGCTCAGTGGATAGAGCATCGGCCTGAGAAATAAAAGGTCCCAGGTTTGATTCCAATCAAGGACATGTACCTTGATTGTGGGCATATCCCCAGTAGGGGGTGTGTAGGAGGCACCTAATCGGTGTTCTAACTATCCCTCTCCCTCCTCTCTGTAAAAAATCAATAAAAAATATTTTTAAACAATAAAATTAATGTAGGTGGAATTCTCCAATGATTCAATCTCTCCCCCTGCCTTTCCCCAAATGAAAACATCCATTCTGGCCTTGGTGTTTGTCACTGTGCATGCTTTTATTCTTTGTGTTTTTGCGTCCTTCAAGAAAGAGCATGTAGTATTGTTTTGTACATTTTTAAACTTACACGAATATTATCCTCCCATATTATCCTCCTGCAACTTGATATTTTTTCTACTTTGATACATATAGTTCTGGGTTATTCATTTCAACTTTTGTAGAGTATGCTGCTACATGAATATACTTCATAGTGGAATAGAGCAGGGAGATGGGCCAGGCTTCCTTAAAAACGTGACCATTTTATACATTCGAGGTGGGAGCACTGTGCATAGGAGTGAAGTTTCTGGTTGGTAACATATGGCCATCTTCAGCTTACCCATATTGTCTCCTGCACTCTCAAAGTTGCTCCAGTTTACACTCCACCACCAGTGATTCTCATTGCCACCTGGAATTTGCATTTTCTCCATTGCTAATAAGGTTGAATGCCATTTCATGTGTTTACTGTTTATATTTGGATTTGCTTTTATGTGAAAGGATTGTTTTTATCCTTTGCCTGTTTTATTTTTCTATTCCATTTTCTTCACTTAGAGCTCTTTATAAGTTCTAGATACTTATGCTTATGGCATGTCTTTTCGTGTTACATGTATGGTAACTTTTGTTGAGAAGGCAAGATAGTGTAGTGGTGAATCTGTAGCCAGATTACCTGATTTTGAATCTCAGTTTAACCACTTCCTGGCTGTGTGACCTTAAGGAAGTCACTGAACCTCTCTGTGCTTCCTTACCTGTAAAATAGAGATGGTGATGGCCCTTGCCTCATAAATTTGTAAGGATTACATGAGTTAATATATATAAAGTGGAATGCAGACTGGTACAGCCACTGTGGAGAACAGTATGGAGTTTCCTCAAAAAACTAAAGATGGAACTCCCATTTGACCCAGCAATCCCACTCTTAGGAATATATCCTAAGAAAGTAGAAACACCAATCAGAAAGGATTTATGCACCCCTATGTTCATAGTAGCGCAATTTACAATAGCTACAATTTGGAAACAGCTTAGGTGCCCGTCAGCAGATGAGTGGAAAATAAATAAATGTGTGTGTGTGTGTGTGTGTGTGTGTGTGTGCGCGTGCGCGCTCTTAAGAACATATATAAAGTACATCTTGTCTGACACCTTGTAAGACCTGTTTACTGTTATTCTTGAAGAGAGGGCTTTTGCAATGGTTTGGGTTGTTGCCAATCAAATTTATCAACACTGTCCTTTTTGTTTGCTGTGTGTGTATGTGTGTTTGCTTAAGAAATCCTTCTCTCAGAGGTCTTAAATATCGATTTCTATACTTTCACACAGACACGTGTTTGGTTTTAGTGTAAGGAAAGGACTTCACTTTATTTGTTTTTCATATCAGTAATCAGCACCAGCCTGCCCCCCACTGGCTTGTACACTGTCTCTGAAACATACAAGTGTCCGCACATACTGGCACCTGTGCTCTAGGCTGTTTCATGTAGAGTCTCACTGAGTTTCTAGCTCACCCCTCCCCCATCAGTCCTCCCCTCTCTTCCATAACCAGGGCCGTCCCCTTACTGTGTGCCAGGTGCTGCCCTCCAGGAAGCAGCCTGGCCAGAGAGGGTTTCCCTGAGCCGACCCTGATCACCTCCTTGGACCCGTTCCTGCCTCTTTTCCCATTGGCACCTGGATGCTCCCACTGCTGGCCTTGCTCCCTCTGTGCCTTTGTGCCTGCCCTTCCCTCTGGCTGCCCTTTTCCCCTGGACAAACATGGGGAAGCCCCTGACAGCTGTGACGCCTCCTCATTCTCCCCAGGGTCCTCTCCTCTCTGTGCGCACTCGTCACTGCGTTGTTACAGGAACCCGCACTGGTTACTCCTGGCTTCTCTCCCTGGCCCCGATCAGGTGGCTAGTGTCTCCAGCACCACGATCATCCCTTCGGGGCTTCTATGCCTACAACACCTGGCACTCCGCCTGGCATGGGCACCTTTTCAGGAAATGTGTTTTGAACTTTACATCGTCCTGCAAGTTGAAAGACTTTGTTCAAATCTTAGCCCTGCTACCTGATTCAGTTATAATTCTGGACACATCCTTTTCCCTCTTAGGGCCTCCATTTCTTCATCTGCTGGAGATGGCGGGGCTATTTATGTTTGTTTGTTTTTTAATGGTTTATAGGAGTTGTCTGTCCTTTTCTCAAGTTGTATTTGTCAGTGGCTTATCTTTTTTAAAAATATATTTTACTGATTTTTCATAGAGAAGAAGGGAGAAGGATAGAGAGTTCGAAACATCGATGAGAGAGAAACATCAATCAGCCGCCTCCTGCACACCCCCTTCTGGGGATGTGCCCACAACCAAGGTACATGCCCTTGACCCTTCAGTCCGCAGGCCTACGCTCCATCCACCGAGCCAAACCGGTTAGGGCGGGCTGGGTTATTTGTAAAGAGGATACTGTACATTTAGAAATCTCATTTGATTTCAGAAGTATCTCCCAGCTCTAGAATGTGGTATTCATACTGAAGCCATTCTTTATTCATAATCTCCAAAGATTGGAAACAACCTAAATGTCCTTCAACTGGTGATGAATAGACAAAACTGTGGCACATCCATGCGACGGGATGCTACCCAGCTAAGTACAGGAAGGCACCGCTGAGGAACACAAAGATGTGGATGAAGCTCAGATGCCATATGCGAAGTGACATAAGCCAGACTCAAAAGCTACAGACGACATCACCCCACTTTCACAACACTCTGAGAAAGACAAAATGATGGGGACAGAAGACAGCCCAGCGGCAGCCTGAGGTAGGGAAGGGGTGGACCGCAAAGGGCAGAAAGGCGTTTGGAAGTGATGGAGCTCATTCTTTATCTTGATGTGGTGGTGGTTAGAGGACTGCATGCATTTGTCAAAATTCAGAGCGCTGCACCCCGAAAAATAAAGTGGAAACTATGCCTCGGTGTTTTTCAAGATAAAGCCGTTAAAGATGCCAGGTAGGATGTCTCTACCTGGGTGTCGCAGGTTCCTGTGGGAGGGAAGTTTGAAAGTGCTCCCCTCTGAGCATGAGCAAAGGGCCCCGGGGGCGGGGCCAGCGGGGGTGCCCTGGCGGGAGGGCTGCCAATCCCCTTTAACAGGCACCCACGGCTCCACGTGTTCAGGTGAAGAATGAAGTGCAGACAGCAAGAGAAACCATCAACAAAACAACAGGAAAGCCCACTGTATGGGAGCACATATTGGCAAATGTTATCACTGATAAAGGTTTAATCTCCAGCATCTACAGCCAACTTATACAACGTAATAAAAGGAAGATAAATGATCCAATAAAAAAATGGGCAATGGACCTAAATAGAACCTTTTCGAAAGACGACAGAAGGAAGGCCAAGAGACACATGAAAACATGTTCAAAGTCATTAATCATCCGAGAGATGCAAATCAAAACGACAATGTGATACCATCTCACACCTGTCAGAATGGCAATCATCAACAAATCAACAAACCACAAGTGTTGGTGAGGATGCGGAGAAAAAGGAACCTTTGTGCACTGCTGGTGGGAGTGCAGGCTGGTGCAGCCACTGTGGAGAACAGGATGGAGTTTCCTCAAAAAACTAGAAATGGAACTCCCATTTGACCCAGCAATCCCACTCTTAGGAATATATCCTAAGAAAGTAGAAACACCAATCAGAAAGGATTTATGCACCCCTATGTTCATAGCAGCACGATTTACAATAGCTACAATTTGGAAACAGCCTAGGTGCCCGTCAGCAGATGAGTGGATCAGAAAACTATGGTACATCTACACAATGGAATTCTACGCTGCCATTAAAAAGAAGGAATTCTTACCATTTGCAGCAACCTGGATGGAACTGGAGAACCTTATGCTTAGTGAAATAAGCCAGTCAATGAAGGAGAAATACCACATGATCTCACTCATTTGTTGATAATGGAGAACATTATAAACTGATGAACAAAAGGATAGATACAGAGGCAGTAAAGCATCAAACAGACTGTCAAATTACAGCAGGAAGGTTAAGGAGAGGTGGGGTAGATAAGAGATCAACCAAAGGACTTGTATGCAGGCATATAAGCATAACCAGTGAACACAAGACATTGGGGGGCTGGGGTATACCTGGGAGCGTGGGGGGCAATGGGAAGATATGTATACATGTAACACAATAAAAAAATGGAAAAAAAAAAGAATGAAGTGCAGAGGCTTTACATGACTTGCTGAGGTCGTGGGCAGCTGGGAGTGTCTCTCTGTGTGGTACACCACCCCACCCTCTGCACCCCCAACTTGTGGCCCTCCTCTGGGACCCAGCCTCGTCTCATGTCTGTCTCCAATCTCGGGATTTATTGCCATAGCCCCAAAAGTGCAGCCAGTAGCTAACCTCTAAGCTGCTCACCAGCTGCTCACATTTGGACTTGCAATAGACACTAGGAATCTCTCCCAGCCTCCTCCCCCCCATAACACAGCCACCCCAACTTCTTCCCTGGCGGTCTCCAGCCCACAGACCCTCATCTCCTCCTCCTCCTCCCCCTCCTCCTCCTCACTGCCCACTGTGAAACAGCCCTTCCTGTCCAGTCACACATCCAGAAACAGTCCCCACGAGCAAGCTGAGTGCTGGGCACCGTGCTGCCTCTGAGGCTCCGTGCCCTGGGCCCGCGTCTGTCCCCTGTGGAGCGGGCAGGACGGTGGAGCGGTCAGACGCAGGGCTTTGGGCCCAGGCCAAGCACGACTTGATTCCGGTTCTGCCCTGACCACCTTTGGGCAAGTGGCTTCACCTCTCTGAGTCGCAGTTTTCTCGTCTGCGTACTGGGAAGGGCACTGGGCCTACACCTCACGGAACCCGGGTAAGGGGAAGTGAGGCGATGCTGCAAGCGCTCACCGGTGGGGAGTGGTGTTGTCACGGTAATTTCCCTGGGGGACAGATGTACACAGATCCTGGGCACAGAGCTCGGGGCTCCACTGTGCCCGTGAGCTCAGCCTTGGGGCAGGACAATGGGAAGGGAAGCTCCACTGAGCAGGGAGTGGGATGAGCTGAGGGCACTCCGGCCAGAGGCCTGGAGGCGGGAGGAGGCAGAGGAGCCATTTCTGGTTTTGAGAACTCGAGGAGCTAATGGCTTACAGCACTCAGAGCTCCAGGCCAGGGGCGCAGTCTAGGAAGTGGGTGATGACAATGAAGATGCTGAGGGCGGTCTAGGCTCATATTTGAAGCAAACCTCGTGGGGCCATGCCTTACCTGGGTCTTCATTCTCTCCACGGCGTGGAAGGTCCCAGCGGGCGAGGACTCAGGCCCACAGCCAGGAGACACTGCGGGAAGGTCAGCCACAGGAGCGAAGGCAGAGATGGCAGGGGGTGAGGAGATGGAAAGAGGAAGGGGACAGAAAGGCCAGGAGCAGAAGTGGGCAAAGCAAGCCCTCCCCTGCATGAAGCCCACGCAAAGGCAGGGAGGCCAGCTCAGCACCCCGTGAGGTGACCAGCTATCTGGTCTGCCCAGTTCTGTCCTGACGTTAGCATTGAACATCCCAAATCCCTTGTCCCAACCGGAAGAGTTGGTCTCACACACACACACACACACACACACACACACACACACACATAAACATACATCACCACGCACCACACACATCATCACACACCACACACACACACCACACACACACACCACGCACCATCACACAAACACCACACACACCACACATACACATACCATACATCACACATAACACACACACACCTCACACTCACACACACACCACACACTCCATATACATACATACCACACACATCACACACACACCACACACACACACACACACACACACACACACACACACACACACGAGACACACCCAAGCTGCCCAGCCCAGCTCACCCTCTCTGGAAGCCTCAGGAAGGGCCGGCAGTCCAGGCCCCGCCTCCGCTGGCCAGGGCCTCTCAGGGTCCAGGGTTCCAGGGACAGGGCGGCCTCCTGGGCTCCAAGCCGCAGGCTTCACCCAGGCTCCCCGGGGCTGGCAGACGTGGTGCCCGATTTCCCCAGCACTAAGCCCTCTGGGCCCTCCGCCTGGGGATTAGTTATTGGGGTCCCCCGGGCGGCCCGTGGGGAGGGAGGAACATCTGTCAGGGAGGCCGGCAGCACCACGTGACCCACGATGCTCCAGGCTGGAGAGCGAAGCAGCCGTCTCTCCAGAAAGCCTTTGTCAAACCCAACAGAGAAGAGAGATGGAGGCCTCCCAGCCGCAGCCTTCTCTCCCCTCACCCCCAGCTCCTCCCCTCCCTCTGAGGAACTGGGTCGCCAGGAACGCAGTTTGAAGACCACAGGGGCCAGCCTAGTAGTTTTGTCATTTATTTTGTTATTAATTGATTATTTTTTATATATTTTTAAAATATATATTTTTACAGAGAGGAAGGGAGAGGGATAGAGAGCCAGAAACATCGATGAGAGAGAAAGACATCGATCAGCTGCCTCCTGCAGGCCCCCTACTGGGGATGTGCCCGCAACCAGGATACATGCCCTTGACCGGAATCGAACCCGGGACCTTTCAGTCCGTAGGCCGACGCTCTATCCACTGAGCTAAACCGGTTTTGGCTATTTTGTTATTAATTGATTTTGAGGGGAGTGTGCGGAAGGAAAAACATTGCTTGTTGTTCCACTTATTGGTGCACTCACTGTCTGCTCTCTGTACGTGCCCCAACCAGGGATCAAACCCCAAACCGTGGCTTATCAAGACAGCTTTCTGACCAACCGAGCTCCCGGCCTGGGCAAGCCTCGCGGTTAAACATTCAGATAACTCTGTTCAAATCCCAGTCCCGCCCCTGCCTGTGTGGCCTTGGGTAAGTCTCTCCTTCTTTGTTTCTTCATCTATAAAATGGAGAGAAGCCCTAAAAGGCTTTCCTCAGTGAAACCTGCGGGGTCACAGGTTCATTCTGTGGGAGTTGATGTGTCTCTCTCACATCCATGTTTCTCTCCCTGTGCCTTTCCTCCTCCCTTTCACTCACTTAAAAAAAAAAAAAATGGTACCCAGCCTGGTGCTCAGTGATTGACCTAAGAACCAGGAGGTCACAGTTCGATTCCTAGTCAGGACACATACCTGGGTTGCAGGCTTGATCCCCAATCGTGCAGGAGGCAGCCAACCAATGATTCTCTCTCATCACTAATGTTTCTATCTCCCGCCCCCTTCCTCTCTGAAATCAATAAACATAATTTTTAAAATATATTTTTATTGATTTCAGAGAGGAAAGGAGAGAGAGAGGGAGAAACATCAATGCTGAGAGAGAATCATTGATCAGCTGCTTCCCACACGCCCCCTACTGGGGATTGAGCCCACAACCTGGGCATATGCACCTGACCAGAATAGAATCTGGGACCCTTTAGTCTGCAGGCCAATGCTCTATCCACTGAGCCAAACCAGCTAGGGCAACAAACATAATTTTTAAAAATGTAATTTTATTGATAATCACAGAGAGGAAGGAAGAGAGATAGAGAGTTAGAAACATCGATGAGAGAGAAACATCCATCAGCTGCCTCCTGCATACCTGCTACTGCAGATGTACCCACAACCAAGGTACATGCCCTTAACTGGAACTGAACCTGGGACCCTTCAGTCCAAAGGCCGATGCTCTGTCCACTAAGCCAAACCAATGAGAGCAACATAATTTTTTTAAAAAAGAGATAAAGGCAATGGGTATTTATGAGAAAGGGAAGGGGAAAATTACATCAGTAGAACGAAGACATTTCTGTTGGCGCAGATAATAGAACATGATGATGTTAATTCTAAACGATGTTTTTCATTTTCGGGCCACTAGTCATCAGTCCAGTCGTCATAACTGCTTTCCTATTATCATTGCAAATGTCCTTTTGCAAGGCATAAGGTTGCTTAGGTCCCGTCCCAAGGTTATTGTGCCCTGATTTTAACATTGTAAGGCAGCTCCTCTGGATGGCAGCTCTGGCATTTTAAAGTGGCTGCATTTCTGATACTGTTTGCACTGGAGAGCTTTTACTAACCTCTGCTGTCTGGGTCCCCACCCTAGAGACCCCCTGGCATGCCACCTGGGCATCACAATTTTTGAAGACTCCTTGGTAATTCGACTGTGTGGTCAAGGTTGAGAGCCATTGCCGCAGACCAGGGTGTGTCTAGCTCATTTTAAATGTGTGTAGGAATCGCTTAGGGCCGTGGTCGGCCAACTGCGGCTCGCAAGCCACATGCGGCTCTTTGGCCCCTTGAGTGTGGCTCTTCCACAAAATACCACGGCCTGGGTGAGTCTGTTTTGAAGAAATGGTGTTAGAAGAAGTTTAAAAAATTGGGCTTTCAAAAGAAATTTCCATCGTTGTACTGTTGGTATTTGGCTCTGTTGACAAATGAGTTTGCCGACCACTGGCCTAGGGATTGGGTTAAACTGCAGGTTCTGAGTCCGTGGGTCAGATGGCACAGGAGAGTCTACATTTCTCACAAGAACCCAAGTGGTGTCGACACTGGTCCGTGGACCACCCTGGGAGGAGCAAGGCTCTGCCACGTGTGGATTGCACCAGCTTCCACATCATCGCTTTTGTTGCCTCCCAGCCACCTTGGGGTTGGACAGGGCTTGAATTAATATCCGTTTTGCTGATGCTCAGTGTGGGTATGTGAATGGGAAGAGGCAAGCTTTCTGGATCCTCTTCTATACCCCCCTGTGGCTGGCCCGCAAAGGGAATTGATCCGTTAGAGTGAGAAGAGAGCTGAGTGGTTTTATCCAGACTCCGCATTGTATGGCTGGTGAAGCAGGCTCTGAGAGTGGAGGTCATACAGCAAGTGGGGTGACAGCGATGGAGCGGGGATCCAGGTTTTTTCTATTGCACCTGGCTGCTGGGCTCCTCTTTCCTGAGGCTCAGAGCAGGCTGGGCAGCCTCCCTCTGGGTCACAGACTGAGTGGTGACAACATCCCACAATCCTTCGGGGCAGGTCTATTCTGTGCCCATTTCACATCTGAGGAAACGGATGCTCTGAGAAGTGAGGTTCCAGGAAGTGGCAGGAATGGAATTTGGACCCAGGAGTCCTTGCTGATTCCGGGACACAAATGCATCTCCAGGTTGTCTCCCCATTGGACGGAGAGGTCCTCTAGAGCAGCGATCTGGTGGTCCGTGAGGTCCTAAAGGTTGGTGACCGCTCGCTGCTCTAGGGCTAGGACTGCTTCTCGTTTTGATTTGTGTCACCAAACCAGGACTGCATGTCTGGATCAATCAATCCCCTTCAGGGTTCTGCTCCTCTTCAGATCAAGAGCTCACCCCCAGGACACCATGAAACCATTTCTCACTGTCCAGACCAGTGGTCAGCAAACTCATTAGTCAACAGAGCTGCAAACCGCAGTTTGTCTCTCACTGGCCCAGACTAACCAACCAGCCCCTCCGGATTTTAGCTAAAATCCATAGCATGTCATATAGAAAAGTGGCCACACGGTGGCAGTAGATACCCATGTGGAGCCACCTCTCTGAAGAATTTATTCCTTGAGTGCTCTTTCTGCGGGAGTTTGTCCAGGGACTTTTTCCTCCATGAACCAAGATAATCTCCACAACTGCCCCTTCAAGAGAACAAGAAGTTAATCATCTTCTCTAGAGCTGAGAAATCCTATGAGTCCTTTGCTTAAAGAACCTTCAATGGGTCGAAACCGGTTTGGCTCAGTGGATAGAGCATTGGCCTCTGGACTGAAAGGTCCCAGGTTCGATTCCAGTCAAAGGCACATACCTTGGTTGCGGGCACATCCCCAGTAGGGGGCCTGCAAGAGGCAGCTAGTTGATGTCTCTCTCTCTCATCGATGTTTCTCACTCTCTGTCCCTCTCCCTTCCTCTCTGTAATAAATCAATAACATATTAAAAAAAAAAAAAAGAAGTTTAGTCCACTTGAACTTGATTTTCAGTTCCCTTGCAGGCCGCCATTTTGAAATGGCAAAGGTCAACCCCTCCTTTTAAATTAGCCAATCACGCAAGAGTATGAGCTTAAGAAGCTCTGTGACCAATCAAGAGTGAGGGACAGATCATGTGCATCAGGCATGATCCCACTCAGTGTGTGCATCATACTCCCAGATCCTGTGCCTGCAGGAGTAAAGATATTTGCCTTGCTGGCTGGCTCCCAAGTATACTTTGTGTTCCACCAGGACCCCTGGTATTGGGGGCTCGCTGTATTTCTAACAATAAATCAGTAAAGCATTGCTAACTATACTCAAGATGCAGTTAAAGGTATAGCTGAACAGCTATATGCCACCAGCAGGATGACGTGGGAAAATAGATTGGCCTTGAATATGATTCAGGCAGAAAAGGAGGAGTATGTGTAATGTTGGGGGTGGGAGGGTCAGTGTTGTACTGTGGGAACCTCTTTCCATGTCCCATGTGATTCAGGGTTCCCGGGTCAGGGTTTGGGTTCTGAAGGAGGCCGCACGCAAACGAAATGAGAGACCAGAAAACATTAATTTGGCGATATTGGGGGGCCAGGTGGGAACCTTCCTCTAGTGGAAAGGACTGCCACTTGCTCTGGCCTTTTTCTCCCTTTTATTAAGGCTTTGGGACACACCTCTATCTAGCCTTTAGGCAGGGAATAACAAAAACAGAAATTAACATGAAACAGATAGAGGTTGCTTCAACCAATAATGTTTCAACTAAACAGTGAGTGATTAGCTCTGACCTTTCAGAGCAATTAAGGTTGACCAGCCTTCTGGCTTCCTGTTTACATCCATTTAGTGAGAACAATATTTGGTTTCCGACATTGTACATTCATCCCTGACAACACAGCTCCAGGCAGAGCCATCACTAAGGCCCTACAAGAATTAACAACTCTAGCTAATGAGTTAGCTGAGAATCCTGGGATTGAGGGTCCTTTCTCCAATTTAGCAATGGTTTGGAGAATGAACGGGAATGACAGTAGTGGATGTTATATTATCCCATGTTTGAGAGCTGGTGTCTAAAGGTTAATTGAAACCACATTGACCAAACACCAAAATAATCTTCTCCTAGACCCTGCAGAGCAGGAAAGTCAACGAATGTCAGCCAAGTTTGAAGAAAAATGTTAAATAAGAAAAGGGGGGAATGGTGAGAATCAACAACTAATCTTTTCTGTCAAAGAAGGGAGTTTAGGCAGCCATCATTTTGGGTCAGGTGACTTTCAGTTCCCCTGCAGGCCGCCATTTTGAAATGGCAAAGGTCAACCCCTCCTTTTAAATTAGCCAGTCACGCAAGAGTATGAGCTTAAGCTCTGTAACCAATCAAGAGTGAGGGACAGATCATGTGCATCAGGCATGAAAGCCTGAGTGGACCACCCACTCAGTGTGGGCATCATACTCCCAGATCCCGTGCCTGCACGCCCTCTGCAGGAGTAAAGATATTTGCCTTGCTGGCTGGCTCCCAAGTATACTTTGTGTTCCACCAGGACCCCTGGTATTGGGGGCTCCCTGTATTTCTAACAATAAATAAGCTAAGTGGTATATTAGAAAGGGACACCTGCTGTGGAAAAATAAGCAGAGCCAGGTAAGAGGGGCAGGTTATAAATATTAAACGGGGCAGTCAGGGTGGCCTCATTAAGAAAGAAATACTTAACAGATCAACTAAAGGAAGAAAGGGAGTTAGATATATGGACAGCCGAGGAAGAGCATCCATGGTGGGGGAATATCCAATGTCAAGGCCTTAGGATGAGACTGTGCCCAGCTTAGGGACCTGTATCAAAGATACACGTTAGGAAAATCACTGGCGTATAACAGTAGATGACCTTTTCTTTTTTTAAATATATTTTATTGATTTTTCACAGAGAGGAAGGGAGAGGGATAGAAAGTCAGAAACATCGATGAGAGAGAGACATCGATCAGCCGCCTCCTGCACGCCCCCCACTGGGGATGCGCCCGCAACCAAGGCACATGCCCCTGACCAGAATCGAACCCGGGACCCTTCAGTCTGCAGGCCGACGCTCTATCCACTGAGCCAAACCGGTCTCGGCGTAGATGACCTTTAAAGCCATCACTGTGGGAGTGAGATGGGGTAAAGAAGGGATTTGAGGACTGAGCCCCGACGTCCAGAGGTGTGAGTACTGGGTGAAGGTAAGGACCACAAAGGCTCAAAGAGGAATCAGAGAACACCAGCAAGAGCTTCACTGGGGAAACTTAGAAGCAGAGGGAGGCAGTGAATGAGACAGTGGGTTCTCTGCCCAACCTCCCCTCGTGTGGAGAGATGTGGGGTTAGGCAGGGCTGGAAACATCCTGGGGTGTGCTCCAGGAGAGGAACTCCTATCACACGCACTCTCATTAGTCAACTTCTTCATAGCAATTGGGAAGTCGGTCTTGCAAGTCAAGAAAAACTGGTCTGAGCTCAGGCACCAGCGGAATTGCTTGCTGTGCGTAGGGCACCCGGAGACCCTGGGAAGTGGAGACCATGTGGAATCATTTCTATTTTGGGGGGAGGGAACCCCCTCTGGTGCTCACCTGCTGTCTCGTTGCTAGAACATGGCGTGAGCCCTCAAGTTCTGATATAATCAACATTGCTTTTCCAAGGTCCATTCCCTGGCCCAGGGACTCATCAAACACATCCTGCCCAGGAGAGGTAGAAATCAACAAGGATAGAATAAAATTAAAATTAAAAAAGGAATAAATCAACTGGGCTTATATTGGGACTTCCACTGGTTGTGGGCAATGCTGGAGAGACAGTGTAAGAGGGAAAGCCCTCGGTGGAGGCCAAGGCCATCAGACCGTGGAGTCCCTGCCAAGCCTGGGAAATAGCCCCAAGTTCAGAGAGAGGAGTAGCCTGGGGACATTGGGCTTGCTCCTGCAGTGGCTGCCTGCACGTCTTGACTTGGCTGACAGTGTTAACCCAGAAGCACCATGGGATATTGGCCAATGTGGCTGTTTCCCTGCCCTTGCCAGTCCAAAGCTGTGTGGTTATCCAGAACAACCTGAGTCACAATAACCTTCTTGGCAGTGAGAACGCTGGCTGTCCCCATAGCGATTTCCTTCTGGAAAGCTGAGCAGGTGTGGATCATGATTCTATCTCTCTATGGGAGGAAACCCTTCATTAAGTGGTGAGATGCATGTACTTAATACGCAAGAATGTCTTGTCAGTGGCACCAGAGCTGGGTGCCTTTGCCCTGCCTACATGAATGCTCATATGCAGATGGTATTGTGTCCAAGGAGAAAGCAAGGAAGGTCTTGTATCTCGAGTACAAAACAGTGCTGGGCATACAAAGGGCACTTCTCAATATTCTACCAGTGGGCGTCAGCACCTGTATCTGACACACAGGTCATGGTGTCACACTTTGAATCAAATTCCATGTTCACCCACAGCTGGGAGGCAGTGCTGTAAAGGTAGTTTCATCGTCATGTTGTATCATATCGGGAAATTCCAGCACATGAGAAAGTTGCTCATCAGAGCCTTAAAACTCCAGGTGGTACCTGTTTGGTGGAAGAGAATAGCTACCCATATCCTAAACCAGGTCCTTGGTGGTCAGAATCCATGGCAACCAATTTGCCTATTGGAACTGGTCAGATCCACAGGTCATTGCGTCACACCTTGAATCACCTTGAGCCAAGGCCAACATTACCGGCAAGTAATTCATACTGCATGAGCACTAGTGGCTTTGTAGGTCAAATGGATCGTCACTGAGCCATGTCAGACCTCCTTGATTGATGGTTTTACTATAATGCTAGGTCCAGGCATAGATATGATGGCCACATGGTCTTGATCAGCTTTTCATTCCAGATATTCTCTTTAAGGAGCAGGGCCTTATTGCGAGTTTATTCATATGTCACATATAGATCAAGTTTTGTGGCTGAATTGCTCTGTCTGTTTCCACAGCATCGGGTTACCATATGGATATTATCCTCATGGTTCAGTTCTGATGGTCCATTGACTGACCATACAATAAGATCATTAGCAATGACCTGGGAAATTGTGCAAAAGAGACTACTTACAAAGTGTGAACAGGCTTTGGGGAACCCGTATTTGGGCTCCTGCCCTTGGGCCCAAAGGGAACCTGGGAGAAAGTCTCATAGAGAGAGCATCCCTAAGAGGAGGAGTGACCTTCTGTCAAGGGACCCAGCCAACCCTACACCAGCCTGAGACAACCTCACAGAAGGGAGCTGAGGGAATAAATACTTGAACCTTCTCCCCACCTCCCATCTTCTGACAGGGAACCCTGTTGGGCAAACTGAACTGAAAACCACAGGGCAAAAGAATTTGATGATGCAGACCATCCAGGCTAGCCCCTTGGAAGAAAGGCAGGAAAAGGATGGGGGAGGGGTCCTGGAGGTAGACAATATCTGACACACAGACAAGGGTGTGATTTTAAACAGGGAGATCATGGGAAACTTCACTAAGAAGGAATCATTTGCTCTGAAGCAGGTATAGGAACTCATCCTCACCACAATAGATGACATTGGTAGCATTACTCCCCATTTTACAGTTGATAAAACTGAGGTACAACAAAAATAAAACAAAAAATGTCCAGGATCACATATCTGGGCATAGATGGAGTTGGGGAGTTAAAGCCAGGTGGACAAGCTCCAGAGACCTTGCTCTTAATATAGGGTACAGGAGAATCGTCATACAATGTGAGGGCAGAGAAAGTGTCAGGACATTTGAGACTGGGACTGACAGTCACCAAGATTTTTTTTTGAGCAACGAGAGGCCCAGTGCATGAAATTCGTGCATGAAATTCATGCTCTTTCGCAATCTGTGACCCCTCTCATAGCCCAGGACCCCTCATCTTTACCGCCTGCCTGCTCACTCATTACTGCTCAGCTTACTGCTCCTTAGCACTGCCATGGAGGCAAGAGAGGCTCCCGCCACCATCACTGTGCTCGGCAGCCATGAACCCGGCTTCTGGCTGAGCAGCGCTTCCCCTGTGGGAATGCACTGACCATGAGGGGGGTGGCTCCTGCATTATCTGGCCCCTAGTGGTCAGTGCACATCATAGTGACTGGTCGTTCCGGTCATTCTGCAGTAACGATCGCTTAGGCTTTTATTATATAGGTGGAACTACTTGACAGTCCATGTGCCCCCCTGAGGGGTCTTGGATTGCTGAGGGACCCCACTGGTGCATGATCAGGGCCAGGAAGGGATGTGGGAGGTTGGCCAGCCGGGGAGGGACCACGGGAGAGCTCCAGGGCGTGTTTGGCCCATCTTGTTCAGACACCAGCAGCAAGCTAACCTACCAGTCAGAGCGTCTGCCTCCTGGTGGTCAGTGCTTGTCATAGCAAGTGGTTGAGCAGCCTTAGCATATCATTAGTATATTATGCTTTGATTAGTTGAATGGATGACCAGATAGCATATTAGGCTTTTATTATATAGAATGAATGTATACAAGCCACTGTGTTAGGAGATATACAGATGAACAAGATGCTGTGCTTGCCCTCAAGCATCTATCTATAAGCAAGTCAGAGGGTGGGGAGGGGATATAGAAATCTGTACACATCTAGTGTCAGTGGCTTGTGGCACGTTCCGCTGTAGAAGTACAGATAAAATGCCAGGAGAGTGCTAAGGAAAGAGATTCAGCACAGCTGGGTGGAAGGCAGCCTCCTGGAGGTGTTAGCTTTGGGAGAAGTGAAGAATTGTAACAGCAGAACGGAGAAGAAAAGGCTTCCAGAGGACAAAGCCATGTGTGCAGAGATGTGGATGCAGCTGGGGGACGGCCAGTCCTCTGATTTGGTTAGAGTTCACAGACGTGTAGGAGAGATGATTTCAAGTAGGACACCAACGAGGCAGGAAGTCACAGTGAGGTAGTGCTGCCCTTTCCAATGTCCTATGGGGAGGAGTCTCAGCTCGGTGCAAGCATGTCTTTTTTTTTTTTAATATATTTTATTGATTTTTCACAGAGAGGAAGGGAGAGGGATAGAAAGTCAGAAACATCGATGAGAGAGAGACATCAATCAGCCGCCTCCTGCACGCCCCACACTGGAGATGTGCCCACAAGCAAGGTACATGCCCCCGACCAGAATCGAACCTGGGACCTTTCAGTCTGCAAGCCATTGCTCTATCCACTGAGCCAAACTGGTCTTGGCGCAAGCATGTCTTTTAAGCACTAATACTTGCTAAATCTCCTTTTTTTTTTTTTTTTACCCGAAATTCACAAGTTCAGATCCATCAGAAGGCAACCCAGCTCTGGTTGGAACTTAATAACATCATTTAGTTTCCATTGTCTTTATTTTGACAGTGAAGGTCTATTTCAGGCAAATGATGCTGTTTTTAATTTACAAATAAATTATTTACCTTTAGTATTCTGTTCCTTTACAGATACATTTATTTACGGAAAAATAGTCCGTTTCAAGGGACAATGTTGACGTAAACATTGAGGTGTCTCGTGACTATGGCAAAAATCACAAAGGTAGGACCCTAATGCCCGATGTTGAGGGTACTCTGGGATAGAGTATAAAGCATGGGGAGGGGGGTGAGAAATGGGAAGAGCCTGGAAAGGGGTAAGATCATGGAGCGCCTGAACACCTAGTAGGGAGTGTGGTTTTTATTCTCTCAACCACGGGGAGACGTTGACTTGAGAACAGGCAATGAGCACACCCAGAGCCTGGCCAGGCAGGGCTTGCTCTGGCCTCTGGGTGCAGAGTGAGGGGGGAATTGGAGAGTAGGACAGCACCGGGGAGACCCTTGGGAGACTCAAGGGGAACAGGAAAATAGCGCCCGGAACCAGGGTCGGAGTGGTCCAATGGAAGGGGAGGAAGGTCTGGGTCTAGAGCTGCCGGGTGGTGTGAGAGGATGCTACCTGGCTGGCCTGGTGAGTCGCTTTCCTTTCCAGAGGTGACCTTTCAGCCTCCCGTCATCCTGTCCAGTGTGACTCACTAAGAAAATCCACGTCTCTGATGGGGTTTTACTGAGTAAAGGTAACATCAGAAGAAGCCAGCCCACCCCAGTCTCCGCCCTCAGGGGGAGTTGGACGTGCACTCCGAGTACATAGAGAAGACGGACTCCTGCCTCCTGGGTCTGTGCTTCCTCACGGCAAACATCTGCTGACGGCTTGACCGCTTGTAGTGATTCATTTTATTCCAAACGATGAACATCTGATTCTCTAAGACCTTCAGCTTCATTTCACTGAACATGAGCCGTTCAAGGATCTTGTCCTGGAGGGCAAAGCAGGCGTGCAGTCGCTCGACTTCTCTCGTGCTCATGGCGTTGGATTCGGCTTCGGGGGTCTTTCGTTTCTCTGTCTTTTCCTAAGCTCCCAGCAGCAGGAAGAGAGGAGAGGCTGGTTAATGACAATAGTCCCTCTTCCCGTACAGGGTGATTTATATCTGTCATCTTAATGGATTCTCACAGCCCGCCGAGAATTGGGACTCAGCCTCCTCCAGCTGGCGGGAGAGACCCCAAACTCCCAGGACCCACAGTTCCCTTTGGTTCACAGAAGAACATAAAACCTTTAACCCAAATGCAGCGGTTCTCAACCTGTGGGTCGCGACCCCTTTAGGGGTCACCTAAGACCATCGGAAAACACCTATTTCCCATGGTCTTAGGAACCAACACACCACTCCTCAGTGTAGCAGAGTGTAGCAATGTAGTTTACTGTTGTCCTATGAAGACTGTTGCCCATGCTACACCACGATTCAAGACAAAATTTCATTTATTTGTAATTAGAAATAAATATTTCACAATATATAATTACATATTGCTTTTGTGATTAAGCACTATGCTTTAATTATGTTCAATTTGTAACAACGAAAATACATCCTGCATATCAGATATTTACATTACAGTTCACAACAGTAGCAAAATTACAGGTATGAAGTAGCCACGGAAATAATTTTATGGTTGGGGGTCACCACCACATGAGGAGCTGTCTTAAAGGGTCTCGGCATCAGGAAGGTTGAGAACCACTGCCCAAATGTATCTGCCTCCAGGGCTGTGTGTTCCCGAGGGCGCTGAGAGTCTGTCAGGCCCTGCAGAGTCTCCTCCGCCCAGTCTCAGTGTCGCAGGACATGCTCTTCTCTCTGTCGTCCTCACCTGCCCCCTCACCCAGAGTAATAATGCTTCAGCTTTGCTTTGGGGATTCAACTACAAACTCCTGGTCTTCCCACCCCTTTAAAAAATTAAATCTTTCAGACACACACACAAAAAAAGGTAAATATATTACAACGAATATCCATGTTTCCATACTAGTGTAAGAAACAGAACATCACAAGTGCAATTGTGGCTCCCTCTCCTAGAGTGTCTCCCTCCCTCCCTGAACCTCATCTCAACTGCCATCCAGAATCCAGCCCTTTCCTCTTTCCATGCATTTCTTTATTCCAATGGCTCTCAACCAGAGGCTATTGTGTCCCCCCAAGGGACCTTTGGCGATGCCTGGAGACATTTCTCTGGTTGTCCCAAAATGGGGGATGGGCGCTATTGGCATCTTATGGGTAGAAGCCGGGGATGCTGCTAAACCTCTAACAGTGCACAGGGCAGTCCCTCACAATGAAGAATTATCCGGCCCTCAATGTCACTTCTGTGGAAGGTGAAAAATCCTGCCTTCATTAATGTACTTTCACTAAACATGTGCTTTTGGGGGGAGGGGTTTTGCGGGGAAGGGTAAGAGAGTAACCAAGGGACTTGTATGGATATATATATATATATATATATATATATATATGCATAACCAATGGATACAGACAGTAGGGGGGTGAGGGCATGTGCTGGGGGGTGGGAGCAGTTGGGGAGAGGTCATTGGGGGGTGGGGAGAAAGGAGACCTATGTCATACTTTGAACAACAAAGAATTAAATTTTAAAAACGTGCATTCATAAACAAGATTGGGTATTGCTTGGCATGTTTTTAAACTTTATATAAACTATGTCACAATTCAAGTACATCTCTCCCATATTCATTATTATGTTTTAGAGATGTATCTGTGTTATCCATGTGTCTTTAGTTCACCCATTTTCATGTTTCCCTTTCAGGTGAGTGATGCTGTCACCAAGGCATGTTGATGTCAAACACGAAGTGGCAGAGTCTAGGGTGGTCCCAGTTCACAGCTAAGGCAACTGAAGCCTCGTGAAGGATGTGCTGCAGAGCGAAGCCTTAGAGGTGTGGGTGCCTCAGTTACCTCCCCTGTCCCCCAAACCCCAATCTACCTGTACATATCCCATCACCCTCCACCGAAGCTAAGGCTCCTCTTGCTCACCTGTTGGGGCTCTGTGGGGATGGACTTGAATTCATACTTGACCAGCCAGTTGCTAAGCAATAGCAGAAGGAATAGGAACCCAAACAAGGCTGGCTTATAGCTGATCATCCAAGCCACCAGCGCTCCTATGGTGCCTGAGGAATCAAGTATCTCGTGGAGAGTCCTAAAAAAAGACATTAGATCTCCCAGCATTCTAGCTTGGTGGCACCCAGGCCCCAAGACCCAGCCTCAGTCCCCCCTCTAGGACAGTTGCCCCCATACCAGGAGTCATGGCTGCTCCCCCGCTCTGAGTCATGACCAGCTCCCAGCCCCCAGTTGTTGCATAACAATAATATTAAGTACTCCTATGTCTGAAGCAGCCACTGTGTGCCAGACTTTGACAGGCAGTTTGCAAGCAACATCTCATAATGTCCTCATAGCAGCCAGGTGATGTAGGCCTTAGTGATACTTCATTCAATCGGCAGTACTTAAGGGCCTAGCCACTGAGAATAAAACACAGCCTCTACCCACATAGTGAGGGAGATTGCAAATAAAAATTATCCAGAATTTGGATAATTTGGCTAATAGTTTACTGCAAGCTTGTTCACAGTAATATTAGAATATTATCTATCTGGCCCACCTGTTGGTCACCTGACGTTTTCAGGGAGGATCACTATGTTTGACTTACTATTTAATATTGATTAGAGTCCCCACTCTGTAAAGTCAGATGTCAACCTTTATTGATTTTAAAAATATGTTTTATTAATTTTAGAGAGAGAGGAAGGGAGAGGGGAGAGAGAGAGAGCGAGAATGTGAGAAACACCCAGATCAGCAACCTCCTACATGCCCCGCCCCCATCCACTAGTGATCAAGCCCCAAACCTGGGCATGTGCCCTGACCCAGAATGGAACCGGAAAACCTTTGGTGCATGGGACAATGCTCAACCAACCAAGCCACGCTGTCTAGGGCCAGATGTGAACTTTTAAAAAATGGTAAGTTGCTCTAGCAATTCCACTTGGGAATATATATCTCAAAGAACTGAAAGCAGGGTCTTTAGGAGATATTGGCACACCCATGTCCATAGCAGCATTATTCACAACAGCCAAAAAGTGGAAGCAACTCAAAAGTCCCCCAACAGATAAATGGATAAGCAAAATATTGTACATACAGACATTAGAATATTATTCAGTCTTAAAAATGAAGGAAATTTTGGTACATGCTACAACATGGATGAACTGTGAGGAAATTGTGCTAAATGAAATAAGCCAGTCACAAAAAGACAAAAGCTATTTGATTCCAATTATATGAGATATTTAGAATGTTCCAATTTATAGATACAGAAAATAGAATGGTGGTTGGCAGGGGTTGGGGGTGGAGTGTGGGGAGTGTGGGGGAATTATTGTTTAATGGGTACAGAGTTTTTCAAGACGAAAAGACTTCTGGAGATTGTACAATCATGTGAATGTACTTAATACTAGTGAACTGTGCATTTAAAGATGCTTAAGGTGGTAAGCATATATATTAATATATATATGTTAAATATTAGTAAGTTATATATATTTTACCACAATTTAAGAAAATGAAACGAATTAGTTACAAGCCTACCGACTTTATTGTGCTTCACCAGCAAAAAGATTATGACTGGCTTTATTGTAATACTCGCTTTGTTATGATGGTTTGGATCCCAAGATCTCCGAGGTATGCCTGTATTTCTGGTTAAAAAAAAAGAGAGAGAGAGAGAGAGATAAGCAGCAAATGTGTGTGTGTGTGTGTGTGTGTGTGTGTGTGTGTGTGTGTGTGTGTGTGTGTTGGGGGGGTGAGGGGAGAGGTAAATGCAAATGAGTTCTGTCTGAGAGAAAAGATAAAAAGATAAGTCCCAAAGTGTAGAGTTTAGTTTTATGGCATTGTAAGACATCAACTTGTGGGAACCTCTTTCCACGTCCCGCGTGGTTCAGGGTTCCCGGGTCAGGGTTCGGGTTCTGAAGGAGGCCGCACGCAAACGAAATGAGAGACTAGAAAACATTAATTTGGTGATATTGGGGGGCCAGGCGGGAGCCTTCCTCTAGTGGAAAGGACTGCCCCTTTCCTTTGGCCTTGTCATCCCCCTTGACATGATCACTTGATGGGGAAGTTCATTGTCTTAATTAGATAGGGAGTGGCTGGTTTTGACCTTTCAGAGCTTCAAGGTTGACCAGCCTTCTAGCCTCCTGTTTACATCCATTTAGTGAGAACAATGTTTTGGTTTCCAACATCAACTGCTTTTTCTTATTTAAAAACTGGAGGCCTGGTCCATAAATTCCTGCAGGGGGAGAGGAGAGAGGCCGAGGGAGGTTGGCTGTGGGAACACACCGACCACCAGGGGGTAGCTCCTGTGTTGAGGGCAATGCACATCATAGTGACTGGTCAACCGGTCATAACAGTCACTTAGGCTTTTATATATATAGATACTTTGCAATCCTTTCCTAGCATTCTGTTTTCCACTGACCAATGACTATATATAAATATATATATATATGTATATATATATATTCATATTCTCCTTGGAACCAGCTATATTGTCCTGCTGTTTTCTCAATAAACAAACAAACAATATTTGACATGTGTTCACTATTTGTAGAAACGGGTGTATATATGGGATTAGTGAGTGGACAAAGGGAATGGAGGTGTGAGGGAGCAAGGGCATGAACAAAGCTTTGGATGCAAGAACAATCCTGTTAGACTCAAAACTGGGTTTATTAATTACTGTCCATTTTATTACCATGAAACTTGTTAGCTGTCCAAGATCTCCCCAGTACAATCAAGGACAATTATAAATAAGTGAGATTTCCCATCCTTAGACCATATGCTCTTTGAAAGCAAGAATTACATAATTAAGCCCTTGTCACCTATATGGGTTGACTTAATAAATAGGTGAATGACTGAATGAGTGACTGACTGAATGAATGAATGAATTTATAAGTGCATCCAAATCCCTGGATGAAAAGGTCGCCCTCGGAGGTGCAGTCTGGCTCAGAAGCCCCTAAGACCAGGACGGGTGTCCAGCCAACTCCAAAGGCCAAGGAGACGCTCTAGGGAAGCACGAACTCTTTGCCACGGTGCCGCTCTAGCCGCGAGGGCGCGACTCTATGGCAGCGGGAGGGGGCGGGGCCGTGGGCGTCTCCGGCTTTTTTTGTTCGGACGCGACGGGAGCGCGCTCCGCGCCTGCGTACGCGGCGGCGGCGGCGGCGGCGGCGGTAGGCAGCGCGCGGGCGGGGAGAAGCGCAGCTTGGCGACGGGGCCCCGGACCCACGCACCCTCGGTCCCGCCGGCTGAGGGGCCCCAACGGCTGTCAGCAGCAGCCAGGCGGCCCGAGATGTTGTCCGGGAAGAAGGCGGCGGCCGCGGCGGCGGCGGCGGCGGCGGCCGGCTCGGAGGCGGGCGCCGGGGTAGCGGCAGGCTCGGAGAACGGCTCCGAGGTGGCCGCGCCGCCCGCGGGCCCGTCGGGCCCTGTGGAGGCCGGGCCGGGGGTGGCCGGAGAGCGCACTCCCCGCAAGAAGGAGCCTCCGCGGGCCTCGCCCCCCGGGGGCCTGGTCGAGCCGCCGGGGTCCGCCGGGCCTCAGGCCGGGCCTACGGTCGTGCCCGGTTCTGCCACCCCCATGGAGACGGGAATCGCCGAGACGCCGGAGGGACGCCGGACCAGCCGGCGCAAGCGGGCGAAGGTGAGGCGCCCCCCGCTCCCTCCCTCCAGCCACACGTCCCGGTGCCTCGCTTTCCCGAGGCGGTCCTGCCCCCTCAGCCCCCCGGCCTTGTCGTCCCACGCCCACCCGCCCTCCCCAGCCCGTCGGTCCACCCGCACCCACCGCCCCCGGAGCCGGCTGAGGGAGGGCAGGTCTCTGCTGCCCGCGCTGAAGGCGGCCTTTGTGCCGGGACCCGGGCCTCCCGGGAAACGGGGGTTGACGGGAGGGAGGGCTCGTTCACTCGTTCCGTTCGTGCACCTTTTCGCTTTCCTGAGCGGCAAAAATGGCTCCCTGGCGGGGCGTGTGTGCGGTCGGCGTTTGTCGGAGACGCGCACCTCTCGTTTGTCCCCAGAGGTGCCTGCCTGGGCGCCGCTCGCTCGGCCGTGTGCGGAGTCTCAGCTGGGAGCGCGGGGGCCGGAGGGCGATGCGCATGAAACGCCGTAGCCAGGGAGACCGAAAAGAAAGGGACAGCTTTTTCCGAGCCCTTGATGTGCGATAGTTTTCCTCTGGTTCTTTTTATTCTCTCAGTGATCTTTTGGCGTGTTTTTTTTTTTTTGTTTGTTTGTTTGTTTGTTTTGTGTGTGTGTGTGTGTGTGTGTGTGTGTTTTTACAGGTGAAGCTGATTAAGAGGTTTAATATCCATTAGTGTAGGTTGAAAAGTATGGGAAGGAAAAGATTTAATTGCCATAGACTAGTATCTACAGACAATAGCAGCCTCACGTCTCTGGGTGCCAGAAGCCATGTTCAGAGCGTCATCAGTGTTTTTGTTTTTTGCTGAACACCAAGCGGGGGGCAGGAATGGCCAGCTTCATTTTAGAAATGGGTAAACTTGAGGCACACGGCTTAAAGCAGCTTGCACAGAGTCACACAGCTAATTAGGTGGTGGGACTGGAATGGAAGGCCCTACCCTTTGGTGTGTGGTGGTGATAAGATATCATCAGCCTCGGAGACAAAAGACCACATGGGATGTCTACAGTGTATAGGACTCTGGGGCAGTACTAGAGCACAGACTGTATTTATTTATTTGTTTTTTGTTTATTTTTATTGAATTTATTGGGACGGCATTGGTTAATAACATAATAGGTTTCAGGTAAACAGTTCCATAACACAGCATCTGTATATTGTATTGTGTGTTCAGCACATCAAGTGCATAGACTTTAGACTTGGGCCTTTATTGGAGATTTCTTGGTTCGGTTGAAAAAAAAAACTAGAAATATATGTACATATAATTTTTAAGTAAATATTTAAAATCATATACAGTTCATATAATTTGGTAATACAAGTTTTCCATCTGTATATAATTTTAAGTGGGTATACCAAGTCACTGTGAATGAGGAACTTCTGTGTGTGTGTGTGTGTGTGTGTGTGTGTGTGTGTGTGTCTTACATAACATTATGGTCTCTTAGTTCTGGAGGCTGGAAGTATGAAATCAAGGTATCTGGGGGGCTTTTTGTTTTTTGTTTTTTTCTTAGGGCTGGGAGATTTCTCCTATTTTCTGAGAGCTCAATTCGAGGAGCCTGCTAAGATTCCGCTGTCTACTTCAGAGATCTCTCTCCAGGAATACCTTGTGCTAAGTAAAAGGAGGAAAATATTTTTGGAGGCTTTTACTAAAGCATAGGTTAGAAAACACATAGGGCCCGGCTGGTGTGTCTCAGTGGTTGTGTGTCCACCTATGATCCAGGAGGTCACCATTTCATTTCCAGTCAGGGGATGTGTAGGAGGCAACCGATTGGTGATTGTTTCTCATCATTTGTTTCTATCTCTTTCCTCCCTTTCTTTCTGAAATCAGTAAAAATATTTTTAACGAAAAATGAGAAGAAAGAGCACAGAGTTTCTCAACTCTCAGAAATGAAATAGAGCCTAATAGGGTTTTAATTTTACCATTTCAATGGAAAGTGTGGCCAGAAACCCTGTGAAAAGATGGGATTTTTGGTTTGTTTTTTTTTCTTTTAGAATTAGATGTTTCCTAAAATGTGTTTCTTTTGTTTTTTTGATTGGGTTTCTTTTTCAGAAAATTCACATACCATAAAATTTATCATTTTTAAGTGTATAACTCATTGTTTTTTTAGCATAATCAAAGTTGTGCAATCAGCACCGCAGTTAATTTTAGGTCATTTTCATCACTCCCAAAAGACACCTGTACCATTAGCAGTCAGTCCCCATTTCCCCCTTCTCCTGCTCCTGATAACCACTAATCTATTTTCTGTCTCTGTGGATCTGCCTATTCTGGATATGTCACATAAACGAAAGCATATAATATGTGTCCTTTTGTGTCTGGTTTTAGCATGTTTTCAAGGTTTATCCATGTTGTAGTACTTCCATTCAGTACTTGATAACTCTGTGGCCAAATAATATGCCACATTTAATTTATCTATTCATCATTTGATGGACACTTGGGTTGTTTCCACTTTTTTGGCTATTGAGGATAATTCTGTTATATATACAGTAGTGTCCCAGTGCATGAATTTGTGCACATTGCAAGGAAATTATTCAGAAGAAATATTTTAATACTGCTATTTGCATCTTGCTAATGAAAAGGAAAGGAATCTACGAGTCTCGTATCTACCTACTCCAGGACTTTTGTGAGGATAAATTGAGATGAGACAGGGGAAAATGCTTCACAAACATTTGGTTAAACTGTAAAATGTTTGCACCTGACTATAAAGCAAGCTGAATTCCTGGGCTGAAGAAACCCCAATGAGACTAGTTGTTAGAAAGAGAAAGCCAGGCGTTACTACTTGATGTCATTACCTGGCACCCACAGCCACCCACAGGCTAGGCTGGGCTGGGCTGTGGGCCACACTTTGTGCCATGGGATCTTGGCAGTATTGGCTGAGATTTGGTGGGGTATCACTTCGGGGTGGTGGTGGGACCTGTGTCCCACTTGGGGAAAGCCGAGTGTTGGTTTGTTGGCACCAGGTCCACGGTGCCATTTATTTTTAAATGGCCAGTGCACATCATGGCAGCTCCTCTACCTCCTGGTGGTCAGTGCACATCATAGCGACTGGTCGGACAGATGGACATGTAGCCTTTAATATATATATATGTTATATATAGAGATATGTTTTCTCTTCTCTTGAGTATATACCTAAGAATGGGATTGCTGGTATCTCTTGGTTTAACTTTTTGAAGAACTGTCAAAACAGTTTTCCACAGCAGCCACACCATTTTACATTTCTACCAGTTGCGTATGAGAGTTTCAATTTTTCTACATCCTTGTTGACACTTAATACTGTCTGGTTATTATAGTCATCCTTGTGGATGTGAAGTGGTCTCATTGTGGTTTTGATGTACTATAGTATTACCCTAATGATGTTGAGCATCTTTTCTTGTACTTATTGGCCATGTGTATAACTTCTTTGGTGAAATATCTATTCATATCTTTGGTTCGTTTTTAAATTGGGTTGTCTTTTTATTGTTGAGTAGCATTCTTTATGGTGATTATAAAAGTTTTAAATTTTGATGTCCAATTTATCTCTCTTGACGCCTTTGCTTCTGGTGTTATATCTAAGCAAATAAATATCATGATTTACTCCTGTATTTTCTTCTAAGAGTTTTATTAGTTTTAATTCTTGCATTTAGGTCTGTGATCATTTTGGAAATAATTTTTTTTTTAATATGGTCTGAGGAATGGGTTCAATTTCATTCTTTTGCATGTGGATATCCAGCATAATTTGTTGAAGACTAGTCTCTCCCCCTTTGAATAGTTAGCATTGACTGACCATAAATGTGAGGGTTTGTTTCTGAACTCTCAGTTCTCTCCTATTGATCTATAAAGTATTGTTTTGTATTGTTTTAATAATTATTGTTTAAAGTATTACACATGTTCCCTTCCCTCCCCATTAACTCCTCCAGCCTTCCTCCTGCCCTGCTCCCACACCCCACCCAGGCCTTCAGCACCCTATTGTCTGTGTCCATGGGTTATACATATATGCATACAATAGTTGATTATCTCCCACCCACACACTCTCTTCCATCTTCCTTCTGAGATTCTACACTCTGTTCCCTCCTTCCACGACACTGGATCCACTCTGTTCATCTGTTTATTTTGTTTGTTAGATTCCACATATGAATGAGATCATGTGATAAATGTTGTTCTCTGACTTATTTCACTTAGCATGATACTCTCCAGGTCCCTCAGTGCTGTCTCGAATGGTAACGTGTTCTTTTTTTTACTGCTGCATAGTATTCCACGTTATAAATATACCACAGCTTTTTTATCCACTTATCTACTGATGGGCACTTGGGTAAATTGTGCTGTGGATATATTCCTAGAAGTGGGATCAGTGGTTCAAATGGCAGTTCCATATTTAATTTTTTGGGGAAATTCCATACTGTTTTCCGTAATGGTTGCACAGTCTACATTCCCACCAGCAGTGTACTAGGATGCCGTTTTCTCCACATTCTTGCCTATACCTGTGATTTGTTGATGGCAGCCATTCTGACAGGTTTGAGATGGTACTTCATTGTCATTTTGATTTGCATCTCTCAGATCGTCGGTGACTTTGAGCATTTTTTCATATTTCTCTTGGCCGTCTGTATGTCCTCTTTGGAAAAGTGTCTCTTTAGGTCCTTTGCCCATTTTTAAATTAGATTGTTTGTCTTCCTTTTGTTAAGTTGTATGAGTTCCCTATATATTTTGGATATTAACCCTTTATCAGATATATCATTGCCAGATATGTTCTCCCATACAGTGGGCTCTCTTTTAGTTTTGTTGATGGTTTCTTTTGCTGTGTGGGAGCTTTTTATTTTGATGTAGTTCCATTTGTTTTCTCCTTAGTTTCCTTTGCTTTGGGAGAGGTATCTGTAAACATATTACTCTGAGAGATGTCAAGATTTTGCTGCCTATGGTCCTTAAAGGATTTTTATTAAGTTGGTGGTCTAAGTGTCTTTTTTTTTTTTTTTTTTTGCATGTACCTGTCCAATTTTTCCAACACCATTTATTGAAGAGACTCTCTTGACTCCTTTCTATGCTCTTGCCTCCTTTGTCAAATATTAATTGACCGTAATGGCTTGGGTCAATTTCTGGGCTCTCTGTTCTGTTCAATTGATCTATATACCTGTTCTTGTGCCTTTTCCAGTTATTTTTATTATGGTGGCTTTGCACTAAGTATAGTTTGAAATCTGTAATTGTGATTCCCCCAACTTTGTTTTTCTTTCTCAAAATTACTGCAGCTCTTTTGGATTTTTTTTTATTCCATATAAATTTTTAAAGTATTTATTCTAGCTCTGTGAAATATGTCATTGGTATTCTTATAGGGATTGCATTGAATCTGTAGATTGCCTTGGATAATATGGACATTTTAATGATGTTGATTCTACCAATTCATGAACATGGTATATTCTTCCACTTGTTTGTATCCTCTTTTATCTCTTTTTTTCAACATCCTATAGTATTCCAAGTGCAGGTCTTTTGCCTTCTTGGTTAAGTTTATTCCTAAGTATCTTAATTTTTTGTTGTTGCAGTGGTAAATGGGTTTGTTTTCATGTATCTCTTTTTGAAAATTCATTATTGGTGAATAAAAAAAGCCATCGATTTTTGGGTGTTGATTTTGTATCCTGCTATATTGCCAAATCCATTTATTAAATTTAGAAGTTTTTTGGTGGATTTTTTAGGGTTTTCTTTGAATAATATCATGTCATCTGTAATTAATGAGAATTTTACTTCGTCTCCAATTTAGATGCTTTTTATTTCTTCTTGTCTGATCGCTGTGGCTAGTAGGTCTTCCAGTACTACGTTGAGTAAGAGTGTGAAAGTGCACATCTCTGTCTTGTACCTGTTCTTAGAGGAAATCTTTTAGTTTTTGCCCACTGGGTATGATGTTGGCTGTAGGTTTGTAATATATGGCCTTTATCATGTTGAAATATACTTTCTCTATTCCTACTTTGCTGAGAGTTTTTATCAAAAATGGGTGTTGGATTTTGTCAAATGTTTTTTTCTGTGTCTATTAATATGGTCATATGATTTCTGTCTTTTAATTTGTTTATGTAATATATCAGTTTATTGATTTGCGAATATTGTACCAGTCCTGCATCCGTGGAATAAATCCCACGTGGCCATGGTGTATGATCTGTTTAATATATTGCTGGATGCGATTTGCTAAAATTTTGTTGAGGATTTTAGTATCTATATTTATCAGGGATATTGGCCTGTATTCTCTTTCTTTGTAGTATCTTTACCTGATTTTAGAATTAGGATAATGCTGTCCTCATAAAAAGAGTTTGGAAGTGTTTCTTCTTCTTGGATTTTCTGAAATTGTTTGAGGAGTATAGGTGTTCTTTGAATGTTTGGTAAACTCCACTGTGAAACCAGCTGGACCTGAGCTTTTGTTTGCTGGCAGTTTTTTTTATTACTTCTTCTATTTCATCCATTGTTATTGGCTATTCAGGTTTTCTGATTCCTCCTGATTCAGTTTTGGGAGATTGTATTTTTCTAGATATTTGTCTTATTTCATTCACATTGTCTAGCTTGATGACAAATAGTTATTTATAGCATTTTCTTACAATTTTTGGTATTTCTGTGGTGTCAATGGTTACTTCTCCACTTTCATTTCTGATTTTATTTATTTGGGTCCTCTCTTTTGTTTCTTGATGAGTCTGGCTAACAGATTATCAATTTTGCTTATCCTTTCAAAGAACCAGCTCTTGATTTAATTTTTATTTATTTATTATTTTTTTAGTCTCTTATTCTGCCCTAATCTTTATTATTTTCTTCCTTCTACTTACTGTGGGCTTTTCTTATTGTTCTCTTTCTAGATACTGTTTAAGTTGTAGGCTTAAATAGTTTATTGCTGATTTTTCTAGTTTTTTGAGATACGCCTATAGTGCTATAACTTCCCTCTCAGGACTGCTTTGGCTGTGTCCCAGAAATTTGGGGTGGTTGTATGTTCATTTTCATTTGTTTCCAGAAATTTTTTTACTTCTTTCTTGAACTTGTTGATAATCTATGCATTGTTTAATAACATGCTATTCAGTCTCCATGCATTTGAATGTTTTGGGATATTTTTATTGTAGTTGATTTCTAATTTCATCCCATTGTGATCTGAGAAGATGCTTAGTATAATTACAATCTTCTTGAACTTGTAGCAACTTGTTTTATGTCCTAACCTGTCTATCTTTATGAATAATCCATGTGCACTTGAGAATAATGTATATTCTGCTGTGTTGGCTTGGGAGGGTTTTTTTGTTTGATTGTTTTTCAGTTTTGAGAACCCTTGTTTTAAAATTTATATATTTTTGTAATCAAAATTAGGTGTAGGATATTGGAAGCAATCCAGCCAGGGGGTCCTTGAAGCTAGTTTCATTAGTATAAAAATAAATTTGTCTCTGAGTGTGTATATATATTAACATTATGGCGACATATTTAAGGTTTAAAAATGGTAGATTGGGTTGGAATTTTAGGAACACGAAGCATCTTCAGGAATGGGGTCTTAAAAGGGCAGAATTTAGAAAAGTATTCTGGAAAAGGAAGGGCTTAATTTTTCTTTTAGTTTGATTTTGGACAGAAAGGGAAATAACAATTTTATTGTTACACTTGTTCATTGATTGCTTTTTGACTGTTCCCTGACCTAAGTTTGAACCTGCAATCTTGACGTAATTGGGACAATGCTCTAACCAGCTGCGCTACCCCACCAGAGCAGAGTTAAAATTTTCTTTTATGACTCGTTTATGCCAGGAAAATAAACCCTGCCTTGTAAGGTTATTGGGTTTAGATAGCATGTAAACAAAATGCTTATTACTGTGCCCGGTGGGGAAAAGAAAGTGAAAAATGCTTAGGATATAATACAAAGGAATTTGAGAAGCAAAAGGGAGCCCAGAGTGGATAACTGAACGTTGGGAACAGTGGGCAAATGAATTTAATTGGAAATGAGGTTTCTCTTTTTTTTTTTTTTTAATATATTTTATTGATTTTTTTACAGAGAGAGGAAGGGAGAGAGATAGAGAATTACAAACACTGATGAGAAAGAAACATCAACCAGCTGCCTCCTGCATGCTCCCCACCAGGGATGTGCCAAGACCAAGATACATGCCCTTGACTGGAATCAAACCTGGGACCCTTCAGTCCACAGGCCTATGCTTTATCCACTGAGCCAAACCGATCAGGGCTGGAAATGAGGTTTTTTAGGAGCCAGGTAAATTGGAGGAATCAGCAATATTCAGGTTGCAAAGTTGTGTCTAGACTGTAGAGAGCCAAACACTAGATCTGTGCTGTTTAGTATGGTAGCCACTAGCCACATTTAACTATTGAACATTTACTATGCAACTAATATGTCTGAGGAAACGGAATTTTTTAATTTAAACTTAAGTAGCCACGTAGTAAGTGCTCAGTAGCTACATATGGCTAGTTCTACCATATTGAAAGCACAAATGCAGAACATTGTCATTATCATAGAAAATTCCATCGACAGCACTGGATTAGACTAGCAAGTGCAGATCATAGTGCTGTGAGAATTCAGAGCAGGGGAAGATGTGTTTGTAAGTTTGGAATAGTGAGGAAATAATATGCAGAGTGGTGGGCCTTGACTTTAGGCATTGGATTCATAGAAAAAGGTGGGAGGCGCTTTTAGAGATTTTAGGGATGAGTAAAACAGCATTAAGTACTTGTGTTCTAGTGTGTTAGCAAATGATTAGAGGTAAGTTTGACTATATACTAGTTGTTAGAGCTAGAGAATTTATATGTTGGTTTTAAAAGTTGGCATTCATTTGTTGAACTATCTGAATATATCACGGATTTGGAAAATTAATCTGGCAGTTGTACCCTAGTGGGATGAAAAGGAAGAAAGTTTAAATAAGCAAATAAAAAGAATAAAAAAACTGGAGGTTTAAGGTGATTGGGAAATGAATGAATCTTGTATCCAGGGCATGGAAGAGACTAGAGATAGAAATTTGAAACTTGTTCATGACACATATCCTCACATTGGGACATCTTTTTGTCCTTGGTTTTAGAACATAGTTGTACAGTCTCTGAAGTCTTTGAGGATATATATAATATATAAATTACTTAACGATGAGAGATTCCCAGGCCTTTGTATTCAATGTATCTATTCCTTTTCTCAGAAAATAATTTTTAGAGTATATATGATTCTTTCAGGTGGTTTTTAAACTTTTTATTAAGTGGAGAAACACTTTTTTTAACAAAATAAATTTTTATGCAAAACCCCAAAATAAAATACTACTTGCCTGTTTTGTTTTGTTTTTATTGTATAAAGTTTTACATATGTCTCCTTTTTCCCCAATTGACCTCCCCCTCCTCAGCCATTCCCACCCCTTGCAAGCCCCCTCCGCCCTAGTGTCTGTGTCCATTGGTTATGCTAATATGCATGCATACAAATCCTTTAGTTGCTCTCTAACCCTCCTCTCCTACCATTTGTCTCTAGATTGATCTATTCTTATTCATCAAATTATATTGATCATTATATCCCACAGATGAGTGAGATCATGTGATATTTATCTTTCTCTGACTGGCTTATTTCACTTAGCATAATGCTCTCCAGTTCCATCCATGTTGTTGCAAATAGTAAAAGTTCCTTTTTTGTAGCGTCAAATAGTATTTCATTGTGTAGATCAGTGGTCAGCAAACTCATTAGTCAACAGAGCCAAATATCAACAGTACAATGATTGAAATTTCTTTTAAGAGCCAAAAACCGACTTCTATGCAGGGGCCATGAAGTTTCAATGGCACTGTACGTGTGTGTCTGCACGTGGTATTTTGTGGAAGAGCCACACTCAAGGGGCCAAAGAGCCGCATGTGGCTTGCGAGCTACAGTTTGCCAAACACTGGTGTAGATGTACCATTCATCTGCTAATGGGCACTTAGGCTGTTTCCAAATCTTAGCTATTGTACATTGTGCTGCTATGAACATAAGGGTGCATATACCCTTTCTGATTGGTATTTCTGATTTCTTGGGATATATTCCTAGGAGTGGGATCACTGGGTCAAATGGGAGTTCCATTTTTAGTTTTTTGAAGAAACTCCACACTGTTCTCCACAGTGGCTGCACCAGCCTCATTCGCACCAGCAGTGCATGAGGGTTCCTTTTTCTCGAATCCTCTCCAGCACTTGTTTGTTGATTTGTTGATAATGGCCATTCTGACAGGTGTGAGGTGACATCTCATTGTTTTGATTTGCATCTCTCGGATGACTAGTGACTTTGAGCATGTTTTCATATGTCTCTGGGCCTTCTGTATGTCCTTTCAAAAAGTGTCTATTTTGACCCTTTGCCCATTTTTTGATTGGATCATTTATCTTCCCTTAAGTTGTATGAGTTCCTGGTACATTTTGGAGATTAAATCCTTATCGGAGATAACATGTGCAAATATGTTCTCCCATTCAGTGGGCTTTCTTCTTGTTTTTTTTTTGGGGGGGGGTACCTAATTTCTTTATTTGAAGGCAGGGTACAAATGAGAGACATGAGGGATGATTTGGTACAAGTTATTGAAAAGGTAAAGGTAACTCCAACATGCATACTGCCGAGACCGGGTTGGCTCAGTGGATAGAGCGTTGGCCTGTGGACTGAAAGGTCCCAGGTTCGATTCTGGTTGGGGGCATGTACGTTGGTTGCGGGCACATCTCCACTGTGGGGCGTGCAGGAGGCGGCTGATCGAAGTCTCTTTCTCATCGATGTTTCTGACTTTCTCTCTCTCTCCCTTCCTCTCTGTAAAAAATCAATAAAATATATTAAAAAAAACAACAACACAACATGCATACTGCTTGGGTGACCGGGAAGTCACCCCCGAGGCTACAAGAAGCAACCAAAGCTTAGCTCTCTCACAGCTCCCCAGCGTGTGTTGTCAAAGAGACACTTGGCCATGCCAGTTTCAGGGGCCCCCAACCTGCGCAAATTGGTTACGTGGTCACCCAGTTCTTTGATGGATTTCACCTGCTCGTTCAGCTAGTGAGTCTCAAGGAAGACACACAGATGAAGGTCGTTTTTGTCGGTGGCCAGTTTGTGCAAGTCCAGTAGTGACTGATGCACACTTTTTCCAAGTGCAGTGCACACTCCATAGCATGCAGCCCGTTCTCCCAGTCGCACGGTCTGGTTTCTTGAAGGAAGATTCAGCCGCCTCGCTGGTTCTGCAGCTTCGTCAGTTTCTCGGATGCTCCCTGTCCTCATGAGACGGGTTCAAGAAAATATCTGGCAAAGCTCTCCAGAGACACCTCATCGCGGGCAAAGTAGTAAGACAGGGACAGGCAGACGTAGGAAGCGTCCGGCTCCGGGTTGATCTGGCGGTTGATGGTGGCAGTTCTGGCGCACCTGCCAGGTGGGCGCGGTGGACGTCATGGCAGGCGGCTGCGGAGGGGCGGTTGCACGGCGCCGGAGCGGAGGCCTGGGGTCCGGGGGTCCGGGGGTCCGGGGATCCGGGGGTCCCGGGCGCTGGGAGGAGGCGGGAGGCGGGCCGGGCGGCGGAGACTGGAGCGAGTCCCGGCCTCCGTCCAAGCACTGTTGAAGCAGGAAACCTCGGCCGCTCTCCGCAGACTCCTTGTTTTGTTGGTGGTTCTTTTGCTGTGCAGGGACTTTTTATTTTGATGTAGTCCCATTTGTTTATATTCTCCTCAGTTGCCTTAGGAACTGTATCAGTAAAAATATGGCTGTGACATATTCTGATATTTTGCTGCCTATTGATTTTTCTAAGATTTTTATGATTTCCCATCTTACACTTAAGTCCTTTATCCACTTTTGAGTTTACTTTTGTGTATAGTGTAAGTTGGTGGTTTAGTTTCATTTCTTTGCATGTATCTGTCCAATTTTCCCAACACCATTTATTGAAGAGACTATAGTGACTCCATTGTATGCTCTTTCCTCCTTTGTCAAAAATTAATTGAGCTTGGGTTGACTTCTGGGTTCTGGGTTCTGTTCCATTGGTCTATATGTCTGTTCTTGTGCCAGGACCAGGCAGTTTTGAGAACAATGGCTTTGTAATATAGCTTAATACCTGGTATTGTGATCTTAAGACAGTTGAAAAGAAATGGGCTCTAGCTGGTTTGGCTGAATGGATAGAGTGTCGGCCTGCAGACCAAAAGGTCCTGGGTTTGATTCCAGTCAAGGGCGCATACCTTGGTTGCAGGCTCCTGGTCAGGGCTCATACAGGAAGAAGTCTATCAATATGTTTCTCTCACATTGATGTTCCTCTCTGTCTTTCCCTCTCTTCCACTCTCCCTAAAAATCAATGGGAAAACCTCATCAAGTGAGGATTAACAACAAAAAGAAAGAAATGAAGAGAAACAAAAGCGAGAGGGGGGAAGGAAAGGAAAGGAAAGGAAGGAAAAGAAAAGAGATGAGGGAATTTCATCCTTAGGGCTCTCCAAAATTGTTACCAAACAGTACAAGTGCATGTGTTGGTGGCTTCTAAAGGGTTATTGTTTGGATAACACATGAGTGTGTAATTTGTTTTAAAAATTAGTAAGTGAGCCCTAGCTGGGTGGCTCAGTTGGTTGGAGTATCATTCCACGCACCAAAATTCTCAGGTTTGATTCCCCATCAGGGCACATACCTAGGTTGCCGGTTCTATCCCCAGTTGGGCAGGTATGGGAAATAATCCATTGATGTTTCTCCCTCCCCCCACCCCCCCCCCCCTGGATGTTTCTGTCTGTCTCTCTCTCTCCCCCTTCCTCTCTTTAAAATAAATAAAAAACAAAACCGTAGGTGAGTATTAAAAATTTTTAATAAAATCCCAAAGAATCCTAGGTTTCTGTGGAACACAATGTTGTGTTGTTTTTAAGTTCAGTAAACCCTCAGTTTTGCAGTCCTTGACTTAATCGACTTTGGATTGAATGGACAAAATTTCCCGTCTGTATATCATATGTGAAAATTAACACCCTATTAATTTAAAAGTGGTTTTAACCAAGATTTGCTTATAATGAACAGATTATTTTTTGTTATTAATTCACTGATTTTTAACAAATTTTAGCAAATAGGCCACATTTTGTGGTAAAAACCATAGCAATGCCACGTATCTACAACTATAGCCTACATATTCAAGTCCAAGAGTCAAGCTGGTAACAATGTTCTGCAAATGACTCGCAGGTGATGGTCACTGGTGCGTGGTCATTGGTCTGTGGTCTCCGGTAGGACTTTCTGCAGCAGTTTTAACGCCTGCAGAGCGGTGTTCCCAGGTGCACTAAGCGGGCCCCAGCTGTGTGTGTGCATTTGCTTACTCTCTGTGACTGTGCATTTACTAGACCTGTTCAGTATAAATTTAAAATTACAATCATACGTACAGAAAACTTCTCTGTGAGATTAAACTTTGCATGCATACTTAATTTTAATTACACAGACATGCCTACCTAAGTAAAAACAGGTAAACTAATTTGTCAACTTTTTAAACATATGCATTTGGAAAATCTACTTATAAAATGGACTTTCAGCTGTAACAGACACCTCCTCGCCCAAATTAGTCTGTAAATCAAGGTTTTACATATATCTTTGCTCTTACTTTTATGTATTTTTCTAATCTTTTTTTTCTGAAAACCAAGAATTCTCTAAACTAGCCTTTTCCAAATGTATTCCTTGTTAATAATTACTGCTTCATCAAAACCGTAGATTAAACAATGTTAAAAAGATAGTTTTTACTGCAAAATTTCTCATTACTTTTTTTCATAATTCATTTCAAAGAGGAAGGAAGAGGGAGAGGTGAGATAGAAATATCAATGATGAGAGAGAATCACTGATTGGCTGCATCCCGTAAGACCCCCATGGGGACGGAGCCTGCAACTTGGGTATGTGGCCTTGAAGGGAATCAAACCCAGGACCCTTCAGTCCACAGGCCTAAGCTCTATCCACTGAGCCAAACTGGCTAGGGCTCTCAGTACTTTTATTCTGCTTGACTCTGGGACCTGTAAAGACTAATATTTCCCAAACTTAGCTTCCTTTTTCCTTGAAAGGGCATAGAGTTTAGCTGAACTGCTGTGGTAGAATTTGATATTATTCTGTGTTTGTCTCAGAATTTGCACATTACCCAGTTCCATGGTAGGTACTTGTTAAGTGATTATTGTTTGAATGGATAAGATCAATGAGCAGGGGATTAAAGTGCTGAATCTTTGGGGTAGGAAGGGCTAAAAGGATAAAAGAAACTACACAATATTAGCATATATTACATTTTCTGACCTGTCTCACTCTGAAACATTTTCCCCTCTTTGTTGCCTTTTTTTTTTTTTAACCTATTGTCCTGAGATAATCTATTTCTACTATTTATCTTAGTTAATAGGATAAAGTTTACAGGGCTGGAGGTTTTATTGCAAAGTCTCTCTATAAAATGGCTATCTGATTAGGATCTTTTATTTGCATCTAGAGTTTCTGTTTATTTAATCTCTGGAGATTATCATTCATAATCATTTTCTCCACTGCACCATATACTCAGTGGTCAATATTTGATGGATACTTGTGTTAAATAAGATTCTTAGAGCATGGGTCAGAACTATCCAGTTTATCCTTAATTTTGTTTCCATTTTTCTGATCCAATCCCTGTTTTCAGTAAAACACTTTTTAAAAAATATATTTTATTGATTTTTTACTGAGAGGAAGAGAGAGAGATAGAGTGAGAAACATCCGATTAGCTGCCTCCCTGCACACCCCCACTGAGGATGTGCCCACAACCAAGGTACATGCCCTTGACTGGAACCAAAGCTGGGACCTTTCAGTCCGAAGGCTGATGCTCTATCCACTGAGCCAAACCAGTTTCATCTGTTTTCAGTAAAACTCTTAACCTCCTCCAGCTACTCACATGATACACATATACACACTTTTTTTTTTCAATTTGAGAATTCTAGAGAGCCTTGAGTAATCGATCAGAATGTCAGTGCTATGATCTAAAAGATATATATTGGGCTAAATGTGAATTAACACAAGATTGTTTCATTTGTTTTTAATTAGCTACCTATTATGAGCTAGTTTATTCCTTGTTATTTATTTCCCTTAAAATTTAAAGTTAAAAAAGCAGTTCACATTCACTGATGATTCCAAATTGAGTCCCTAACTTTAGATGTTCACTGTATTTAGCTTTCCCTGGTATAATCTCCATGTAGGTAGAGT